>CM075859.1:93029263-93100461 GCA_037975125.1 Latrodectus hesperus | reverse complement strand
TTTATTTGTATATCCATTGGGCATTTCTTAAGATATACTGGAATTTTGAAATCAAACTTAGCGAGAATCAGAAGTTTCACGTACCAAATAGCCGCACTATACAAAAACTCATTTTTCTCCTAAATTATATTTTTTTAATAAAATGAATACCACATTTAGTCTAAGAATGTGATTTACTACTAATTGAAACCATTAGTTGGTGTGTTCATTGGGTATTTCTTAAGATATACTGGAATTTTGAAATCAAACATAGTGAGAATCAAAATATTCACGTACCATATGTGCGCACTATGGAAAAACTCATTTTTCTCCTAAATTATACTTTTTGTAATAAAATTATTACCACAGTTAGTCTAAGAATAAGATTTACTACTAAATGAAACCATTAGTTTGTGTGTCCATTGGGTATTGCTGATGATATACTGGAATTTTGAATTCAAATTTAGCGGGTATCAGAAGTTTCACGTACCTTAAGGGCGCATTATAAAAAAACTCATTTTTCTCTTAAATTATTTTTTTGCAATAAATTTAATACAACAGTTATTCTAAGAATGTTATTTGCTACTAATTGAAACATTTTATTTGTGTGTCCGTTGGGTGTTTCTTAGAAATACTAGAATTTTCAAATACATTTTAGCGAGAATCAGAAATTTCACGTACCGTATGGTTGCACTATTCAAAAACTCATTTTTCTCCTAAATTATATTTTTTGTAATAACATGAATACCACAGTTGGTCTAAGAATATGATTTGCTACTAAATGTAACCATTGTGTATTTCTGAAGATGTGCTTTAATTTTGAAATCAAACTTAGCGAGAATCAGAAGTTTCACGTACCATAAGGGTGCGCTATGCAAAAACTCATTTTTCTCCTAAATTACATATTTTGTATTAAAATGGATACCATTATTAGTCTAAGAATATGATTTACTGCTTAATTAAGCCATTAATTTGTATGTCCGTTGGGTGTTTCTTAGAAATACTAGAATTTTCAAATACATTTTAGCGAGAATCAGAAGTTTTACGTACCGTATGGTTGCACTTTTCAAAAACTCATTTTTCTCCTATATTATATTTTTTGTAATAACATGAATACCACAGTTAGTCTAAAAATATGATTTGCTACTAAATGTAACCATTGTGTATTTCTGAAGATGTGCTTTAATTTTGAAATCAAACTAAGCGAGAATCAGAAGTAACCCGCACCATATGGGCGCACTACACAAAAACTGATTTTTCTAATAAATAATATTTTATATAATAAAATGAATACCACAGTTAGTCTAGGTACGTAATTTACTACTAACGGATACCATTTATTTGTGTGTCCACTGGGTATATCTTAAGATATACTGGGATTTTTAAATCAAACTTAGCGAGAATCAGAAGTTGCCCGCACCATAGAGCCTACTACACAAAAACTCATTTTTCTCCTAAATTATATTTTATATAATAAAATGAATACCCCAGTTAATATAGGAATGTAATTCACTACTGAATTAAACCATTTATTTCCATATCCTTTAGGCATTTCTTGAGATATACGGGAATTTTCAAATCAATCTAAGCGAGAATCAGAAGTCACCCGCAACATATAGGCGAACAAAACAAAATCTCATTTTTCACCTAAATTATATTTTATGTAATAAAATGAATACAAAAGTTAGTCTAGGAATGTTTATTACTACTTAAATGAAATCATTTATTTGTATATCCATAGGGCTTTTCTTGAGATATACGGGAATTTTGAAATCAATCTAAGCGAGAATCAGAAGACACACGCACCATGTGGGCGCACTACACAAAATCTCATTTTTCTCTTAAATTTTATTTTATATAATAAAATGAATACCACAGTTAATCTAGGAATGTTATTTACTACTAAAAAAACCATTTATTTGTATATCCATTGGGCATTTTTTAAAATATATGGAAATTTTGAAATCAATCTATGCGAGAATCAGAAGTCACCTGCTTCATATGGCCGCACTACACAAAAACAAATTTTCTTCCTAATATATTTTATATAATAAAATGAATACCCCAGTTAGTCTAAGAATGTGATTTACTACTAACTGAAACCATTTATTTGTGTGTCCATTGGGTATATCTTAAGATATACTGGGATTTTTAAATCAAACTTAGCGAGAATCAGAAGTTACCCGCACCATATGGGCGCACTACACAAAAACTCATTTTTCTCCTAAATTATATTTTATATAATAAATTGAATACCACAGTTAGTCTAGGAATGTTATTTACTACTAAGTTAAATCAATTACTTTGTATTTCCATTGAGCATTTCTTAAGATATACGGGAATTTTGAAATCAATTTAAGCGAAAATCAGAAGTCACCCGCACCATTTGGGAGCACTACACAAAAACTCATTTTTCTCCTAAATTATATTATGTATAAAAAAATGCATACCACAATTAGTCTAGGAATGTAATTTACTAATAAATTAATGTCATTTACTACTAAATGAATCCATTTATGTGTATATCCATAGGGCGTTTCTTGAGATATATGGGAATTTTGAAATCAATCTAACCCAGAATAGGAAGTCACCCACACCATTATGGGCGCACTACACAAAATCACATTTTTCTCCTAAATTATATTTTATGTAATAAATTAAATACCACAATTAGTCTACGAATGTAATTTTACTACTAAATTAAACCATTTACTTTTATATCCATTGAGCATTTCTTAAGATATACGGGAATTTTTAAATCAATCTAAGCGAGAAACAGAATGTCACCCGCACCATTTGGGCGCACCAAGCAAAAACTCATTTTTCTCCTATTTTATACTTTATATAATAAAATGAATACCTCAGTTAGTCTAGGAGTATGATTTACTACTAAATGAAACCATTTATTTGTGTGTCCATTGGGTATTTCTTAAGATATACTGGAATTTTGAAATCAAACTTGGCGAGAATCAGAAATTTCACGTACCATATGGGTGCACTATACAAAAACTCATTTTTCTTTTAAATTATATTTTTAAAAATAAAATGAGTACCCCAGTTAGTCTGTGAATGTGATTTACTTTTAACTGAAACCATTTATTTGTGTGTCAATTGGATATTTCTTAAGATATACTGGGGTTTTTAAATCAAACTTAGCGAGAATCAGAAGTTTCACGTACCAAATAGCCGCACTGTACAAAAACTCATTTTTCTCCTAAATTATATTTTTTTAATAAAATGAATACCACATTTAGTCTAAGAATGTGATTTACTACTAATTGAAACCATTTATTGGTGTGTTCATTGGGTATTTCTTAAGATATACTGGGGTTTTTAAATCAAACTTAACGAGAATCAGAAGATTCACGTACCATATGTACGCACTATACAAAAACTCATTTTTCTCCTAAATAATATTTATTGTAATAAAATGAATACCACTGTTAGTCTAAGAATGTGATTTAATAGTAAATGAAACCATTTATTTGTGTGTCCATTGGGTATTTATTAAAATATACTTGTATACTGAAATCAAACTTAGCGAGAATCATAACTTTCGAATACCATATGGACGTTCTATGCAAAAACTGAATTTTCTCCTAAATTATATTGTTGTAATAAATTGAATACCACAGTTAGTCTAAGAATGTGATTTACTACTACCAGCACCAAACAAAAGTTTCCAAATTTAAATTAAATTTTAAAAGTAAACAGTTGAATATGAACTCATGAGTAGCAACATATATTGAGATTTTTCAATAATATTGTTATTAACAGAGGTCTTCGTTATAGAAAGGTACAGCTTATGGAGGGAGGTTGGGTCTGGACATTGATTTATCTTTTAAATATATTAAGATTTTAATATATTTATTATAATATTGTAATACACTACAAAATTTAATTTATTTTTAATAAATGTTACATATGTTTGGATAAAGGTGTTATAAGAATTATTAATCCAGCAATTGACATAATTTTCCAAAATTTATTTTTTAAATGTAAACAGAAGAATATAAACTCATAATTGGCAACATATATTGAGCTTTTTAACTAAAAGTGGCATTAACAGGGGGGTTTCGTTATAGAAAGGTACAGTTTGTGGACGGAGGTTGGATTGGTAAGAGGATTTTATTTTTAAAATATATTAAATTTTTATTGTAATTATTATAATATTTTAATGCACTTGAATATTATTTTTTTCCTTAATGCACGTAATAAAGGTTTAGATAAAAGGGATAAAGAATTTTTAGTGCAGCAAGGGACATAATTTTCCAAATTTCAATTAAATTTTAAAAGTAAACAGCAGAATATGAACTGATAAATGGCAACATATATTGAGATTTTTAACTAATAGTGGCATTAACAGGAGGGCTTCGTTATTTAAAGGTACAGTTTATGGAGGGAGTTTGGGCTGTGCGAGAGATTTTATTTTTAAGATGTATTCAATTTTTCAATGATTATTATTTTATTGTACCAAATTTCTATATTAATATTTTCTTTTATAAATGTTACATAAGTTAATATAAAAGGGTTAGAAGAATTTTCATTCCAGTAGTGAATATTATATCCAGATTTTAATTAAATTTTGTAAGTAAAAAGCAGAATATGTGCTTATAAGTGACAACATATATTGTGACCTCTAACTATTTGTGACAGCACCAGAGGGGCTTTGTTACAGAAAGGTACAATTTACATAGCGAGGATGGGTCTGGCAAGGGATTTTATTTTTAAAATATACTAAATTTTTAATAAATAAAAATAAATTTTTAAAATAATTTTCATTCCAGTTAACAATATAATATTCCAATTTTTACTAATTTTTAATTGTTAGTAGCAGAATATGGGCTCATAAGTGACATTATGCATTGTAACCTTTAACTATTTGTAACAGCAACAGGGAAGCTTTGTCATAGAAAGGTACAGTTTATGGAGGGATGTTGGGTCGGGTGAGGGATTTTAATTTAAAAATATGTCAAATTTTTAATGTAATTATTATATTTTTGTAATGCACTTCATTATTATTTTTTCGTTATAGGAATGTACAGTTTTTGGAAGTAGTTTGGATCGGGAGAGGTATTTTTTTAAATATGTTAAATTTTTAATTTAATTAATATATATATATATATATATTTGCAATAAACTTCAATATTAATTTTTTCCTAAATGCATGTAACATAGGTTTATTCAATAGGGATAAAAAAATTTTAGTCCAGCAAGGGACATAATATTCAGAAATTTATTTAAATTTTAAAAGAGTATACAGCAGTTTTCGAGCATATGAGTGGCAACAAATATTGAGATTTTTAACTAATAGTGGCAAAAACAAAGAATATTCGTTATGGGAATGTAGAGTTTGTGGAGTGAGATTGGGTCGGGTGAGGGTTTTTACCTTTTTAAAATATATTAAATTTTAATGTAATTATTATATTTTTGTAATGCACTTCATTATTATTTCTTTCTCTAAGAAATGTAACACAAGTTCTTATAAAAATGTTTAAAAAAATTTTAGTCCAGCAGGGGAAAAAATTTCCGAAATTTAATTAAATTTTAAAGTAAAGAGCAGAATATTAACAAATGAATAGCAACATATATTGAGATTTTTCACCATTAGTGACTATAACACTAAGGCTTCGTTACAGAAAGGTACAGTTTATGGAGGCAAGTTTGGTCGGGAGAGGGATTTTATTTCTAAAATATGTTACTTTTTTAATGTAATTATTATATTATTGTAATTAACTTTATTATTAATTTGTTCTTTAAAAAAATGTTACATAAGTTCAGATAAAAGTGTTAAAAGAATTTTTAGTCCACCAATGAATACAAGTTTCCAAATTTTAATTAAATTTTAAAACTAAACGGCAGAATCATGATTGGTATTATATATTGAGATTTTTCACGAACAATGGCATTAACAAGGGGCTTCGTTATAAAAAGTTACAATTTATGGAGGGATATTTGGACAGGCAAGAGATTTTATTTTTAAAATATATTAATTTTTTAATGTAATTACTATATTATTGTAATACACTTCGATATTAATATTTTCTATAATAAATATTACGTGAGTTCAGATAAAACTGTTGGAAGAAATTTTAGTCCAGCACCAAACAAAAGTTTCCAAATTTAAATTAAATTTTAAAAGTAAACAGCTGAATATGAACTCATGAGAGCAACATATAATGAGATTTTTCAATAATATTGGCATTAACAGGGGTCTTCGTTATAGAAAGGTTCAATTTATGGTGGGAGGTTAGGTCGGGCGATTGAGTTTATCATTTAAACATATTAAGATTTATATGTAATTATTATAATATTGTAATACACTTCAAAAATTAATTTTTTCTTTAGTAAATGTTATATAAGTTTATATAAAAGTGTTAGAAGAATTTTTAGGTCAGCAGTGAAAATAAGTTTCTAAATTTTAATTAATATTTAAAAGTAAACAGCAGAATATGAAATCATGAAAGGCAACATATATTAAGATTTTTCATTAATATTGGCATTAACAGGGAGCTTCGTTATTTAAAGGTACAGTTTTTGGATGGAGGTTGGATCGGTAAAAGGATTTTATTTTTAAATTATATTAAATTTTTATTGTAATTATTATATTATTTTAATGCACTTCAATATTAATTTTTTCTTTAATGCATGTAATAAAGATTTAGATAAAATGGATAAAAAATTTTTAGTCCAGCAAGGGACATAATTTTCTAAATTTTTATTAAACACATTTTATTGTTAATTTTTTTTAATACATGTAACATAGTTTTAAATAAAAGTGTTAAAAGGCTTTTTAGTCAAGCAATGAACATAATTTTCTAAATTTTTATTAAATTTGAAAAGTAAACAGCAGAACAGGAACTTATCAGTTGCAACATATATTGAGATTTTTCACTAATAGTGGCGTCAACAGGTGGGCTTCGTTATAGAAAGTTATTTTTAAAATTTAAAACATAAAAAAAATACCAAAATTTTTTATTTTAAATTATGTATGTTGATTTTTGAAATATAATACACCTAATCTGTTAAAATGTGTTTTTTCTGTGTTCCAAAAATTATAATCTTAAAAAATTTTGTGTGAGAAATGTTGATTTTGAGTTTTTATCAACAATAGAGTGAAGTCTATTTCGCTTATGTTATATTGTTATTATCAGTGAAAATATAGGTACATAATTAGTTTTCCAAGACTGGAAATTTAAGAATAGGATTGTCAATTTTTCCTTCATTTTAAATAATCAAACTTTATAGAAACAGAATATTTTGTTAGTAACAGAAAAAAACAATAATGACACAAAAAGGTTTAAAGTATAATAGTTATAAATGTATAAAATAGAAATAAAAATAATTCAAGAAAGTATATCAATTATTTTAGCATAAAAAATATAACCATTACCTTCGGCTTCCATGAAATGTTTAACACTTGCTTGCATCAGCACGTCAAAAAATAGGAACCTTTAGTTATTCACCTTTTGCATAATGTAATGCAGTGCTATTAATCCTTCTTAGAATTCTCCTTCTGGTTAATTTCCGATTTCCAACCATATTTTACATACTATATTTGCGATAATGTCCAAAGAAAGAAAAAATATTTCGCTTGATTATAAATTTGAATTAATGGGAAAAACGTTAATTCAACACAATATTATCAACACATAATTTAGGAGTTCTTTGGTTCTGTGATTGATCCTAATTTGATGCTAATTTATTGTTCACGAAAACTAAATGTGGTTCTCTAATTGTGTACTCAGCTTTCACTCAAGGAAGCTCTACTTCTCTCATGACTGTTTGGCTCAAATTATCCTTAATAACTAATTTCCTTCAGTAGAAAAAAATAAGAATTTTTTTCAGTTATTGCATAGATTTTTTTGAAGACCCGGTCATAATATATCTTTTTAATTGAGATATGTTTTGATACCACCAGCAATTTCAGAAATTGTAAAAAACATTTTATTGCAAGAAAGTTTCAATAGGAAGAATTCATTTTTATGGATTTATGAAGTCAATTCTAATCAGATTCATCAGAATACTAATGGGGAAACGAGCCAAATTAATAATTGGAATTTACTTGTAACACGCAGATATTGATTTTTACTAAAAGAAAGGGGGGCTTCTCCGATCTGTTATTAGTAAATCCAGAGTTACGTCCAAGTCACGAGTTCTTACTTCCTCACAACTATCATGGAATACAATCAAACAGAATGTAATATAAATAATGGAAGAAGTACATTATTTGGTGATCCTTGGAAAAGAGCTGTCATTACGGATAATTTGAAGAAACTCATTAGGAATATTTGTTTTGTTTCCTATAATGAAAACTAAACTGGCTCGCATAACAAAGTCAGATTAACATTTAGTTTCAGATTCTATTCTCGTGAGAAAATATGACTATGAAAAAATAAACTAAGCAACCTCTGTTTCTATTTAAATAGTTATTGGGATGAAACATGCAAGGTGGGATACTCCAAATCTATAATTTTCAATAAAATGAATCATCGCACTCTAATTCAAATTGATAGAGTCTATTTGTGGATTCTTCTTTCACTTCCCTAACCCAGCAGCTGACGAACATTAATTATTTGCTATTTAAAACTTCTTTCATTCTTTTATAATTAACATAAAATAATCTAAACAAAGTAACATGTGTGTTACAATATATTCCATAATTATTTTCAAACTCGGAAAAGTGTAGATTTCTTCAACTTATGTTGCAAAATTTAAATAAAATTTGCTACTATTTATTTTATACAATTAGTATAATAACAGTAAACAATGAGTAAAAAATGATCAGGAATTAAATTGATGCCAACCATTATAGTCTCCTAATTTATCTATTTGATGATAATTCAATCAATAAGATTGTAGCCTATTAATTAAACTTCAAACGATTGAAATTTCACAGTCCTATTTTAAACATTGGAAAATGAAGATTAAGTAAAATTTGACTAAAGTGGAAGATGTCTTTGATTTAAAGGAGAAAATGAAGCAATTGTCTTAATTAAATATGTATTTTGACTAAAAATGAACTTTAGATTATACGCCAATAAATTTTCCTCCTTTTCCAATATTCACAATATACAAAAAATTTTACTTTATATTAATTTGTTTACTTTGAATATTTTCATTTCAAAAGATATTTTTATGTCCCAACATAAGTTGCATAGATTTTTATTCCGAAATTAAGGTCTTGGATCCTTAGAGTACGGTTAAGAGTTTAAAACACGCTATACTTTTTAATTTGTAGTCTTGAATTTCAAATTTATATTGTAATATATACGTACTAGCCTTAATATATTTTGCAAAATCAGTTAATTAAAATTATATTTTACATGAACATTTCAAAATATATAACTTACTATTTATATAAATATACTAATGATAAATGGTCATATAATTGAATTAATATTTTATTAATAATCATAATATTAATAATATACATTACTAAAATCTCCATAACCTGAAACTATAACTAATTGTTGTGACATTCGCTTATTACGTATTGAAAGCAGCAATGCGTTTATGTGTAAAAACACCGAAATTTATAGTCGAAAAATTTTATTAACCTTGATTGCAAGAAAGTTAGAACTCATTTTCCCCAGATAAGATTTGTGTGTTGATTAAGTATATTTAAATAGATACTGTTTAAAAATGTGTCTTGTATGTTTTCAACATGGGTCGCTGTTTGTTGTAATAGCGAAACAAAGTTTAAAAAACAACAATAAATTATTTGCAAGTATTTATTGCACAAGTAACGTCTTTCTCACTAAGTTCGTAACATGATTAATAAAATAACTTTTAGGCAACAATTGATTTTCCTCATCAACTCCATCAAGAAAGATGCACAGTCATTCAACACCTCTCCAGTGTTTTCTTTCCTTTTTTGGTGAAACTATTGATCTTTAGCTAAAAATAGGCTTAGGTTTCAAAAACACTTCTTCATTACAACTATGTCCCTTTTTTCTGGATATTCTTTTTAGCTCTGCAGACAAGCAGCAGTCACTGGGAGACAGATCCAGAGAATATTGAAGATGGGGTAGCAATTAAAGCTGCAATTTACACAGTTTTGAGTTTATTACGATTGACTGGTAAAGGGACACATTCCCTTTATGATTAAACCTTTTTAATCATCTTCAGTGGTTTTTCCCATTACTGTCCATTTACCTGACTTCTGATTTGATTGTAGATGTAGTGATAGATCATATTTCAGCAATTGTCACATTCTAGATAAAAATATCTTTTGCATTATTCCAAAACAATATTTCACTCTCTAAACCATCTATACATTGTTTCTTTTTTGCTCTGCTGAAATCAAAAGATTTACTCACTTCGAATGGAATTTTCTCATGGTTCATAGCTTTTCCTTTATAAGAATTCATAGATACCTAGAAGGCAATGTATTCATTATTTTCATAATATCATGAAAAATGATGAACACATTGTTTTCTGACATCATCGATGTGTAAACTTTCCGACACATGATAGGGCAAATTTGTTTATTTGATTCATTTTATTTTTCTGGAACAAATGTCAAATCAAAGTATCATCCCAATAGTTAGGCTATATGCTTAAAATTATGAAACCCTTTTTCTTCTGCTTACCTCAATGAAGATTAGTTCAAATAACACTTGTTAAATCTTTTGTCTTGAGTTGTATTTGTCTCATTAAAAGTTAATGTTCAATCAACTAACAAATTTGAATAATAACTCAGAATTTTACATTGTTTTGAAAAATACAAAAGTAGTGTCAATAAAGTAACTGTAAACTAAAAAATAATCATCAGATGTTTATAAGACTTCGACAGGTTATGTTTAAAAATCTATATTTCCTATGAATCACATGATTTTGTGAATATTTGCAAAATTTATGTCATCGTATGAAATAATACAGAAATCTGCAAAATTATTGTGATACTTATAATTCTATAATTGAACTACACTTTATAATTTTTAGTAATGAAATTACAGCTCTCCCTTTTTATTATGAAATTCATGATAAATTTTGTAACACATTTATTTTAAATTTTGCATGCAAGGCATTAGTATATATCATGTAAATAAAAATTAACCCAAATGGTAAAACATTTAGTAAATTCATTGGATATGATAATCACAGTAAATGCTACCGAATATTTCTGTTCCACAAATGTGTCAAAATCAGTAGATCTGTCGGTTTTTTTTAAATGAATTATTAAACATAAAGCTCCAACAATGTATACTTAATAACATTTTTGTAAAGAAAAAGAAAACAAGCTTACATCTAATGAAGATGAAAATACCTAATCAAATTTTGATGTTCCTCTCAGATCAGAAAGGCTTTTAAAAGGTGCATCATCAGAAAGACTAAAATACTAAGCCTATAAGCTAACACTATAAAAATATGAACTAATATTCAAAATTGGGATGAAGAACAAGAATTACAAAATATGCAGAAAGTGAAAAAGATCATATCTAGGCAAAAAAGGTACACGGGAAAATGAAACATAAAAATTAATATATTTATCATTTAAAAGAAGACTGGACTGAATGCAGGACATTCTAAAGAAAAAATAATTCAAAAGGCAAAATTGAATAATATAAAGCAGGAACAGTTGCAAAAAGATTCTATGAAAAATTTAAATTACGTTACAAAGAAATTTTGAAGTGAAGTATACAACAATACGAGCATTTACATTATATGCATTTTGTAAAAATCTGCAGCTAAAATAGGTAGCTACTGCAGCTGTTTGTTTTCTTGAAGAGCTAAAAAGAGAAATTTACATGCAACTACTCAAGAAAAAACTGCATTGATCAATACAAAATGTTGAAGAATGCAAATTAAAGAAACCAATTAATGGATTGAAAAAAGCTGCGAAAGCATGGATTTTTAAAATACGATTTATAATTTCTAAAAATTCATTCAAGGAATGTAAAGGTAATACTCTTTCTATTAAAAATTATTTCATTTATATAATATTATATAAAGGCAATATTCTCATAGCCATCAGAGAAGAAAACATTGGTATAAAAATTTAAATATGAAATAAGAAACTTAAATTTAACAATTAAGAGGAATGAAATACTGTCTCAGAATATAAAACAAAAAGAGAAAAATAATAGGAAAATAAAACCTACTCTCGAATTATACAAAAATATAGACCAGGATCGAGACAATCGCTATACACTGCAAGTGCCATGTCTAACTGTGAATTTAGTAAAAAAATTGGACACTCAAGAGAATGATAGACATTAGAATACATCAAAATAAATGACTAGATAATGGAATGCAGCAAGTATCACTAAATTAATATTTAAAGGAGGAGAAATTCTTTCATAGTGTACTGACATCGATAAAACATGTTGTACAGAAACAGAAAAATCTACTAGCGAAAATGCATTGGAAATTAGCGTAACTAACATAGCTCAGATTTCAAAAAAAAACAGAACTAAGTCACAATGTCACCAACAGAAGTTGAGTATCTCAGCAGTCAAGAAATTCAACGGTTTCTTAGATCAGAGTAGAGTACTAGGGCTGCAATAAAAAATTATGCGTTTTAAACTCTCTTCAGTTAAACAAAACAACACCAGAATAAGCGTCGCAAACACAGAACAAAAACTTCTAGGTGATTTGCAAAAGAGAAAAATCCATGATTATTTTTCCTCCAAAATATGATCGTAGACATTCTCACAACATGTTCACCAAAATCCTTTAAAACATCGGAGAAAATTGAAACTGTTATCTGTCAAAACATGCAAATTAAAATAACATGTTCGTGCGGAGTATGGGATGTATGTTTATGCAGGAAGAATTCTTCTTCTGGTAATTTGTTTTTAATGTAGTTTAATGATATGATTGAGATTGAAAAATTTCACATTGGATTTTCCCATGTATTGAACAAACTCTAGAATTTTTAACGTTGGAACATATAAGAATGCATCTCTTCTTCCAATATAATATTTCTTGTTAATAGTCAATTTTTTTTTAATTTCATATTAAGTTTGTCATCTGCATCAGTCAAAAATGATAATAGATAAAATTTCTCCTACAATGTTGAGTTAATGACTGAAAGTAACTGCAATGATTAGAAACTTAAAAAAGGAACAAAAGTAAAGTTGTAGGTTTCCAACTTCAATTTAAAGAGTAATCTTTACATTTTTAGTAAAATCAAAGATTTTACAACAAAGAGGCATTGAAATGATTTTTAAAAAATGTAGTAAAATAACACATATCATTAAATTTAAAATTATTTTCAAATATTACGCATTCATTTCAATAACATTGACACACAGCTGCCTGGTTAACAGGTGAAGATTGCTGTACTGCCATGCATTTTGCTTTCTGGTTCATCCCTACTCACAGAGCCCCATCAAGGACCCCGCAGAAGAACCACCTCCTTCTGCGGTAACAGAAGTTTCTGGAGCGCAGAATTTGCATAACGGAATTCATACATTTTCTCATAGGAGTTTCAGCATTTTTTTAAATGCACTGTATTTACATTTTATTTATATGAGTTTACTTGGAATTAAGATTTTAATTTTATTTTTAATGATAATTATTTATTATCTTACTCCAATTTCTATCATGAATTCTAATTAATGTGCTTCTGTTCTTATCTTAAATTGTAAGGGGGGAAAATAATAGGGAAGCCACAAAATAGCTAACCGATCCACTTTAAATTATTGCACATTAACTTATGTTGTTGTTACTAATGAGAGAGAGAGAAAGAGAGAGTGACTTGGACAAGCCAAGCTCGCTATGCCTTGGCTATGTGAATTTAAGTCAATCGGGAGCGTCTTTCGTTTTAATCAGAGCACCATGAAAGTATGACTTTGCTCTACACACATGCCATAGGTACCCGTTTATAGGATAGGCAACCATTCACACCTCATTCATACAAGGAAAGAACAAAAACAGGGTAGATAGAGAAAGAAAGTACATCCATGCCCGAACCAGGATTCAAACCCAGTACCTCCTTATCCGCAGTCAGGCACGCTGACCACTAGACAAGTTGGGCGGCTTAACTTATGTTAAAAATATAATAATATAATAGCTCTTAATATAATATAATAGTCTTGCTTAACACACATTATGAATATGTGTGTGTGTGTGTGTGTGTGTGTGTGTGTGTGTGTGTGTGTGTGTGTGTGTGTGTGTGTGTGTGTGTGTGTGTGTGTGTGTGTGTGTGTGTGTGTGTTATGAGAACATATTTATTTGTTATTTGAACAATAACTCTATTTTGAGTTTTTTGTCACATCAAAATCCTTCCTTTCTTACAAAAACTGGATGTAGTCTGATTTGGATTCTATTTAGGTGAAAAAATCAATTTACAAATAGTCAAAAGATAAAGCGCGATGATGTTTGTAAAACATCTAAATACTTTCATAAGGAAGAATAATTCTCCTTTGCGCCCAACTTCCAATCTAAATTGGATTGATGGAGCATTCCTCGATTGTCAAAGATTGCACTGAGAAGTTACTTTCGGTCCAAATCCGCGGGACATATTTCCTACTACCTGCTGCGAGTGGGTAATATTAGGCACTTCATCTCGGGGAGCAATAAATCACTTCCCTTCCATCATCCATCATAACACTCCTAAATTAGGAATCGAGGCAGTTATATCAGATTGATCGGATTCAGCCACTTATTAACACATATTTAATCAAGAACCTTTCAGTATAGAGGGAAAATTGTGGCTTGGGAAATGCGGGTCTCACTTCGAGTACAATCAATGAAATTAATTTAAATTTTAATCATTTTTCTTCTTTAACCTCTTCTTTTATAAGCTTAGTATAATAAAAGGGATATGTTTGTACATAAAATAAGATTTAACATTTTCCTTAGTACATTGATCACTTAAGAACTAAAGGATTAGGGGAACATTCTCCAGTGCTATTACTGCTTAAAATATAAAGCCATTCTGGTAAATATAAATTCTTCATTTAGCTCTTAAAGGGTATATACATACATACTTACGCGTATATACATATATACTTACGCGCGAATATCTTATCTATACTATCTATCTATCTATCTATATATATATATATATATATATATATATATATATATATATATATATATATATATATATATTCATAAAAAAAGAAAATTTTAGATGTTTTTAAAGCAATATTGGAAACCACCACAATTATCTATGTTCAATGGAAAACAATTGCGTAGAATCTGATTTTTTTTTAATTTATGGATTGACTTACTCAAATTGAACATTTTTACGAATATTTTTAACGTGCACTTAAAGAATCATATCAAAAATAAAGAGACAGTTACCAGATAAGATTATACTAAATGTGAATATGGTCTTCGATTTGATTTGGACCCTAAGATTACTTCATATAATCTTAGGTAAATAGCCATTATGGGTATCAAGTCTTCAAAAGGTTAATTGAAAAAATATGTGAATGCAAATGATGCTTTCAATGCAATTTTATCTTTCGTGAGATTATATTTCTGAGAATATTTTTAAACGTGCACATAATGATTATAATTCAAAAATTTATATGTTAAAATATTAATTTTAATTACTGGTTGTTTTCTTCGAAAATAATTTTTTTGCACATTTCCAAGTATGTTACGCAAATAATCTAAAAAATAAAAGTAAATCAAGGGAAAACACGAGTTGTAAATATCGGATATAAAGAAAAACGTAAGAAACGTTTATACAATTTTATAACTACAAATTGTTTGATACATGTTTATGCATTCTTTCCCACGTCCCATAGAGATTCTAAATTAAATAATTAAAATGCAAGAAATTATATCTTAATTAATTCCCGGTAATTAATTTTTTAAATCACAATTTAGTTAATGAGCGTATAATTTTTAAATTTTAAACTGATGTAATTCCAAAATTGTTATTAAGCCATATTTTTATTTTTATTTATTTATTACATTACATATATTCAGACTTGTATGCTTGATTCTTGAGATCCGCTTGTAAGTCTTCGTCGATAATAGAACAAATAGTACAATGACAGATTTACAACTACAGAAGAATAACGAAGAGAACACCCAGGGCCACGGTGGGAATCGAACCCACACTCCTACGCTCTCAAGCGATTAGCGGAATTAAGCCATATTTGAAGAAAACCAGATTTATAAGCGAGCTAAGCTTTGTCAACACTTCCCATAAATATGAATATTATATTTAGACGAGGAACATTTTAGTTGATAAAAATAAATTTCCGTAAAGCAATAATGTTGATTAATCTAAGTTCAAATATTTTTTTATTGAATTTATGATATTTAACACATTGAGAGAAATTAAGAGTTTACTTAATTAGGTAGAGCAAACAAATGAGCTTGTAATTTAATATTCTTAAAAAATAACTTTGGTAATATAATTTATATGATTTACTATTCGATGAAGTGTGAATATACCAAAGAAATTCGTACGCATATTTAATGTTAATATAATATTCATTTTTTATTTATTTTAAACTTAATAAATCCCTTAATGATTCTGCTTATGTCAAAAACTTTAATTAACACTATTTAGTGGATAGCTTGAAAAAAATATAAGAATATTATTTCAATGCCTTCAACGTATTTGACTTATGAAAGTACTTTCATGGAAAATAGGCTTCATTCGTATATGATAAGAGAGAAAACCTGGAAATCTCTCAACCCCTTCTTTACCTAATGTGCTTGTAGAAAGCGAGAGCTCAACATCTTTCTCCCCTTGTGGAACTCATCATGGAATTGATCACGAGAACTAGGTCATTGTGAACCCTGAAATTCACCATTTATTTGTATTTTATAGCATTTAAAAGTGGTGGATACTTGTTGATATTAAAGTAGATGCAAAACCTAAGCAGCTGGTGTTTTTTGCCAAAACTCCATGAGAAAACATATAAGAGACATGGATTTTTGAAATGAGAATGTACTTAAGCTATGATTTTATTTTGTACCTAAGCTATGAAGAAAACATGATTGCCCATATGGAATCCAACGCAAATGAGTTTTGTTACCGTTACTAAGTATTCCCATGTATGAGATATACCCTTAACTTACAGCAGTGGTTATTTCACGCCGTCTCTTCATACTGACCTCCAGATTGTCCAGTGCTCTTCAGACAAAAAAGCCCATTCCTTAAACAGCATCTGTTTCAGTTGCTGGATCTTTCCTGGAGGATATAATCACAGGGTGAGATGTTTTCCCAAAATATTCTACATACATTAAATGACATTTAGATCAGAGGAGTAAACTGGCTATTCGAACCACTCTTCCTTTTCCGAGAGCTGCTGAATAGCAAGATTTCATTGTGACTGTACATTGTCAGATACTAAAACGAACCTTGAAATAAACGCAGATGGAGAAGGCTCTCCCATTTATAATAGCCGATACGGAAATGACTCATCCGTAATGAGTACGCGACTCTATTGATGAAATCTCCAGTTTTTGTGCTCCTTGAACAACTCTAAAATGTTATGCCGATGGCTAACTTTCAAATGCACAGTACTGAAGATAGTGGGTGAATACGGGGCCGTCGTGAACTTGTTTCTCTTACCGGGCCTGATACAAACATATGTTACGTCACAGACGAGAGCCGATACATCGAAAATTTCGTTTCGCATTTTCAAACAATTGCTTACTTTATAAAGTTTATGCACATTTATCACTTAATATAAAATTGTGATGGAATTATTAACCTTAAAATTAGGTTACACACAAGCAAAGTAAATGGTGTCATTTCTATGCTTTTGTAATGTTATACTAACAGTGTATAAGTAAACTGTAGTTAAGAATTTCACACAAATTATTTGTCGTCAGATGATAGAATTATTTTCGAAATAAATACATATTTATCAACTTTTATGCATAACCAAACTAACACAACATTATTACTTAACTAATTAAAACTATTATTAGCATTCTCATACCAGTTAAACCTCTACAAAATATTTAGCACTTTTCTGAATTTTTGAAATCACAAAAGTATTTTCATGTAAATAATATCTCTGCAGCATACATCTTACAGTTGTCTATGATGTGTTTATTATTTAACAAAAATTTCATAAAAACATTTATCTCATATTAATGACCATTATTTTAAAAATAAATACAAAATTATACTTAAGTAAATAAATTAGAGGATTCATAAAGTAATTATCAAAGTATTCATTGTAAATATTGAATAAAAGTATTATTAATTTTATAAAAGCAGTTATTATGCTAAAAATACTTCATTATTACTGTGGATATTACAAAAGATGATTATTCAAAAATTGAAATGCAAATTATTTTTCATTTTAATAAACATACATTATGGAGGAAAGCAAAAGTCATTATTTTCTAATTTTATTTACATAAATACAATTGGTACAAATACATGTACATTTTATAAAATAATTTTTTCATATTTTCTGAAATATTTTCATTTTCTACATTTATATCATAATGATTCCTTTTATATGTATAATGTGTGTATCAAAACTTTCAAGATGAAATTTTTTAAGAAAATTTGGTGATCAGTAATGTTACACATATATACACACAAATATTTAAAAATATTATAAAATTAAAAATCTTTTAAAACAAATTCTCTTGAGACATAAATTAAATTTAAAAAATACTTATAATAAATTTATCTTGCATGTTTCATATTATAATTATACGTATCTAATACTAAAACACACAGATATGAGATATAAAACTTAATATATCCATATAAACATTAATAATACATTTTATAGAAATCAGTTACTTTTAACATAAACTAAATAATTAAAAATACAGTTTTAAACAAAAAATGTTTCAAATTTTAAAAAAGAATTCTGCTAATTGCAATATTATAATTTGCATTCATATGTATTTACAATGTTTCATAAATTTAATACACATTTTTCAAAAGATGTAAAATATTTTGAATTAAAAATATATATCAAAATTGCTTCTTTAATTTTGTGCACTCAAAATAGTACTGTTGAAATAGTCAACGATTGTTACAAAAATATTTTTAAAGTCCATGTAATTACATTTCATAGCAATAAATAAAATTTAAAAATATTGATAAAATATGAATCATTAGTTTTTCAGGAGTGATACATGAAATATCCAATTAATTTTACTTTTCTTTTAAAATAAAAATCAAATTAATAAATTTTTATAGTGAAATAGTAGAAGTATGTAAATAACAAAATTAAAATTTATCAACATTAAAAAACTCTTTTTTATTTATTTTTTGATCAACTATTTATTAAAATATAGAAATTTTTCATTTTAGACTTTTAGTGGTATGTTTATCATTCCTTACCTTAAGATAATTATTGTGAAAAACAAAACTAAACCACATAAGTACTTTTTTACAATATTAATTTGATCAGCTCCATATATGCATTTATTTTTTAGTGGAACACCAATTAATTCTAGTTTTTCTAAAACAAGTTGAATAAATAATGCTTTTTGATTAGGATAAAAAATGAAAGAATTTTCGTAAGAATTCTTTTATTAAATTTTGAAATATTTGAAAGTCATTAATAATAATAAATATTAAATATTCTTGAGGACATTTAAGAGCACCCTTATCAATTAAACTTTAATATTTAAGAATCTCATTTGAACATTCAAGAAATAATGCTTTATCTATTATAAGTTTAGAAATGCATGTTGTACAAGTTAATTTGAGAGATGTTTTATAAGCAACATTACCTGCAATATAAATAAGAACTGGCATTACTTCTTCTGTGATATCAGCAACTGAAGTATTTAAAGCATAATAGAATTGCTCAGGTATTTCCCAATTTTCTAAATTTTGGCAAACAAAACTTAAATATTTTAACTGAAACTTACCTTCACTTTGGGAATATAAAGTAATCACTTTCAATTTTTTTTCTTCAGATTCAAAAATCACCATACAGGATACATTATAATTCCCGCCACTCATTTGGAGGTATTGACCAAAATGAGCTTCTAAATAATCAGTTTGAAATTTTCGAAGTAAAATATAAGAAAGATCAAGCGTTTAAAATGCATAGTGAACAGTTTTAATTACAGTTTGTATAGTAAATTGAAAAGCACAAAATGTTTCTTTGAACAACACATCACTTTTGCCAAGAATACCAACAGCTTTTTTACCTTCTGTGCTTAAAGTGATCGGTTCAATCCATTTTGTCACCCAAATATTAAATTTCTTTAAAAATAATTTTTTTTATCATTTACTCGTTTAATTGGTGCTGCTAGATCATGCAAACAACGGTGACTGCTGAAAGGATGTTTTTCATTCATAATTTTTCACCATATAGAAGAATGTTGAATAAACAGTTTAGTATTCATTGCATCTGAGCTCAATTTTTCCTTAATAAAGGTTTACGCAACAAGGTTTGTTTCATGAAACAGATTTAAAGCATTACTTACATTCTTTCTTTCTATATTAATAGGATATAGTTCTTTACGTGATAATTTTAGAGCTTTTTTAACAAAAAAGTTATTTTCTAACTCATGCAGTTCTTTCAAGTCCGCCAAATTTCCACGACACAACTTTTCCTTTGTAGGGCTTGGGAAATATAAAACGTTCTTTGTGAAAGTTTGATTTAACCAGTTATTTCTAACTACTTTTATACTAAATATACTCTATCAAACATTAAAAAAAATTTTCCTAGGGCGAAAAGGATGTGGAATGGATGATTTGAACTCACCTCCACAAAACTGTGTAAACATAAGTCAATTTATACGGTTGTTATCAGGAATTCAGCTAACACCGTAAAATTAGATTTGTGAACACATTCCATCACTTGGTGAATACATTTCAGCAAATCTTGCAGTGAGATTCTGCACTGGAGAAAAAGCAACAACATCCTTGTTCTTGGTAAAACTGAAGACAACATAAAAGCTAAATCAGTTGTTGCATTAGAATTAGGGTTACTTGAAGCACCAATAAGTTTTCCAGATTTATATGATATCATTGGATTAACATAAATTTCATATAATAGTAAATTTACTGTATTTTATGGTCTTTTAACAAGCTTGACTTCTTCAAAAGATACTCAATATTGCAGTTTTTTGTATAATTGGAAACGGAGACTGATGACAATTTTTTAAGATGACTTGGATGAGGCAGTGTCATGATTTGCGAATTTCTAAGTAAACAATATGGATAAGTATAATAAATTTTAGCAAACCATAAAATAATAAATGTGGAATAACTTGTCTATTTCTGTGTTATTAATGAAATTTGTTCCATTATAAATGTAAGCTTCATTTTGATTATTTCTTCACTGACAGAATTTAAAGAAATTTCTAAAAAATAAAATGCACAAGCTAAATTTTTTTCCAAGGTTGAATATTCTTCATATGAGTATAAGTGACAAACAAGTGAAACAAATTTTGTCCTTCTGTCACATTTATGTTCGGAACCTAAAAGCCATTCAAATGTTTGCATATTTATAACTACATTTTTATACCATATTTTCACAGAAAGATCTGTTAATATTTTAAATGCCCCAATAATTTTCGAATTATCACTGTCTTAAAATAAAAAAAATCCAACAAAATTACTTTTTTTAACACTATCCATTTTCATTGATTTTGCTGTCGTAATTACTTAAAAAATTCGAAAATGAGGAAATTTCATCATCTTTACACCATTGGGAAAAATTTACTTCATCATATTTTTCCATTTCTTGTCGTCTTGAAGATGGTGACTTTCTGGGCCGAATAAAAAGCGATTGGAGCAATTGAGCCTAATCAGACCCCACGTTACCATCAAAAGGAACAAAAAAAATTCAAAATTTAAAGCAAATTTCTCTTGAAGATAATGGATAAATTATGAATTATTCAAATAAATAAAAATATACTTATTTTATGTTCGCATTGCTAGATGAGATTTATTAATGTGTTTATTATTATTATATAATATATATTTTATAATATAGAAAACTAATATCCGTAAAAGTTTATGTCAAATGCATTAAATTTAATCGGGATAGTCCTATATTACAGAGATTTTGCACTATGTACGTGAATTATTTTACGTACGTAAGCTACTATGCAAGTATATGCACGTGCAACTAGTTGCACAATGGTGGATGTATAGCTAGTATCGAATGTCAATTGTTCCTTACATTTGCAGTTCGCTATTCTTCCTATCGTTATAATTATTAGAGTCATATTTTGAGAATACAATTACTAATTGTTGAATAAGGTAATTACTAATTATCTTGCATAATTTTTATTAACAATCAATTAGTTTTAAAATTAAAAATTTAAGTAGAGCAGGTGACTAAAAATGGATACCTAACCTATAATTTAATCATTAGATGTCGAATCCACTAAAACGAGAAAGAGATTTGGGAAGAAAATTTTAAATTGGTAGTCTAAAAAGGAAATTAAGTGCAAAAATTAAACAGAAAGTGAAAACCTCAGAGATGCTTTAAAAAAAAATTTTTAAAAATACGAGGACAAAGGTGAAGAAGAAAGTAATAACAAAGTTGAAGAAGAAAGTACTGATAAACATGAAAAAGAAAATAATAAAAATGAAGAAGTTGATGATAAAGTTGAAGTAGATCAAGTAAAAAATTAACAATTACACAGACCGGAGCAGGATGAAGCATATACTGGAATGAAAATGGAATCACAGAATATAACTGATGGCCCCGCGTCTTGGCCCGAAATTATTACTCAAAAAATAAGCGATGATTTAGTTAACTGATCCTGCAAAAATTACCTTTAATAAGTATCCGCGCAAAAAGGATGGAACACACTTTTCCAAAGTGCATCTGCATAGAAAGCTTACGAATGGTGAAATAATAAGTCGTCTTGGATAATCTATTCTGAATCAGAATATTTTGTTTTTATTTTCGTCTATTCAGTGTGGATGCTTCAATTGCACTGGCCACTGCTGGATTTAATAACTGGCCTAATATATATAGTTGATTAGCCTCACATGAAAAATATTTTTGTATTTTCAACATTTTTATTTTTTAATTTATATAGAAGTTTATACCTATATGATCTATGATATTTGATGTATATATATATATATATATATATATATTCTGAATTTGAATTTTATTTAAATATTTAATATATAGAGAGGGCCCGTCAAAAAAATCCAATCGGGCTCCGTGCCTATTTGATCCGGGCCTGTCTCTAGTATGTAAAAGAAAATCATCTCTGCTCTGCATATTTAAAGGATTTGACAAAGAAGCGTTTCAGTGTCGCTGGACCTGATAGAACGAGGTTTCTCCTAAACATTTATAACAATGGGGTGATATAGAAAAAGCATGAGGCATAAAATTAAAAAGTCGGCAGAATATTTCTTATGGTTTAAAAAATATTGCAACAAAGAAATATGTTCCTCTAAACAATCGAATAAATTTTCATTACTCTTACGAATAATTTTCACTTCATTAATAACACATTCACACAAACCAAATAAGTTATTCTTATTGTAAGATTTCTCAAAATTTTCTAGAGCTTGAAATATATTATCTAATATATGTATATCATTTACAATCATTGGAAAAATTATTTATTTTATTTATTAATTTGAACACCTTTAATTGAAATTACCAAATTCAGCCGACCAACTTGTCTAGTGGTCAGCGTGCCTGACTACGGATAAGGAGGTCCTGGGTTCGAATCCCGGTTCGGGCATGGATGTACTTTCTCTCTCTATCTATCCTGTCTTTGTCCTTTCCTTGTATAAATGAGATGTGAATGGTTGCCTACCCTATAAACGGGTCCCTATGGCATGTGTGTAGAGCAAAGTCGTACTTTCACCTTCATGGTGCTCTGATTAAAACGAAAGACGCTCCCAATCGACTTAATTCGCATAGCATAGCGAGCTTGGCTTGTCCAAATGTCATTAGTAAACAACAACAACAACCAAATTCAAATTTTCATAAACTGTTACCAATGATTCAAGAACAAAAACTTCTGAAGGATTAATCAATAAAAGTATAATTATATCCTTATTCATAACAACTGTACATGATGATGGAATTTTACACTTACTTAAGCAATTCTTAAGCTCATTTTAGTCTTTAAAGCAAAATTTAGCCCAGTATTCTATTTCATTCTGCAAACTCTCTGCTAAGACACAAGCTTAATTCTGATTCTCAATTCTTATCTTCTTTACATCTAGCTCCTCTCGATGATTCTTGGCTGTTGTAAAATATTTCGGGCAGCTTGGAAATTTTGAGAGAATGGCATCTGACTTCAGTCGTGGGTGTCGTAAGGGAGCGCTCAGTTTTTCATCAGTTTTCTCCACATATAGCTCTGAACGTCTCGGCATATCACTCTCTGCAAAGTGATGCTCGCAAACCTGAAAAAAAAGAAAAACATTATTAAGATAAATGTAAACTATATACATTTTTAATTGTATTCCCTAAGACACTTATAAGAGCTGTTTTGCTTGGATCATATCTTTCATTCTAATTAAGTTCAAGCAATATTTATAGTCAATATTTTAACTGATAGAAAAATAATAAATTTTAATTAAAATTATCTAAGAGGTAGAATTTGTGAATTGTTTTAAAATTTAAGTTATGTTTAACATGTAATTAAAATGATATCTATTTCTAATTGATTTTTCCATTTCATATTATAATTTAACGTAATGAGAATGTAAATAATAATTTCCTCTAGTATGCTCAATAATTACTGCTATAACTATTATTTATTTCACGTATGTAAAATGTGAAATAAATAAATTCTCAAATATTTCATGCCTAAATTAATTATTAATTCATAATATAGTTATTCAGATATACAAAAATGTCGTAATAAATGCAGTAAAACTTAATGTACCTATAATTATATAAGATTAAAAAATAATTATTTTGATTCGTTAAATAAGGAATAGTCTTAATAATTGTTAAAGCTATAAAAATTTTTACAAATAAGAGTCAAATAAACTACAGAATGAGAATTTTTATACAATGAAAAACATACAACTACTGTTAATTGAACTAACGTTAACTTTAATATTTCTTTTCCATGCATGCGTTTTAAATTTTACAAAATGTATTTCACCAAAAATTTAATTATAGTTATTTGAAATAATTAAAATAAGACTTACCCTAGAATTTTTCGTCACTTTTAGATTTTCTTGAGGAATAACAGCCAGACATTTTTTAATCATATCTTCATTTTTAGGAAAACTGAAGACAGACACCTTTGATGTTCCATCGTATTACAATAGATAATTAACTAATGAGCGTTTGAATGGCATTTTTATAAAATTTCTTGAAATAATGGAATGGAACTGGAAAGAGTAGTCGAGCAAGCAATAGGAATTAGAGGGAGAAATTTCAACTTTCAATTCTGGGGTTCGTTGATCAGCCTTGTGTGGAGGTTCCAGAAAAAAATTTTGGCGCGCAGGCCTTGCCTTTAGGGGGGTGTTGGCTGATATGATCACAGACCAATAATCTGACATTCACTCTGATCTTCCTACCTGTTGTGTTAAGATGGTTGCTGTTCAAAGTAACTGTTATTTAAGAACAGTAATCAAATAATAACTGTGTTCTTGAAAAAATAGGTTATTAAGTTAACGTTTTTCTTTCCAGCAGTTCCACTATTCCTTAATGTTCAAATTGTTCCGATGTAAGCAACTTCTAAAGTCTTTACTCTATTGTGGAACGTTTCTACGTTACGTTATTTTGAAACTTTAAAAAAGTTATCGTTATTTTGGAACACCTGAAACTATAAAGTTACTCTCTTTATTTCGGAACTTTAAAGATGACTTTTTTGTTTCAGAGTTTTAAAGACGTTATATTGTATTGGTTTCTAACTTTGAGTTTTCGAGATTCTCACGAATACATTCTAAGTTCTTGCTTGGACCGCTGCGTTGCTTCGCAACTAATGAGCGTGTCCTCTTCGATGCCCCGCAATGAAGAGGCGAAGTAAATTGTTGAAAAGCAGAAAGTGGATGTATGAATACATAGATTTCATGATAAAAACAATGAAAGCATTTCCAGAAATAGGTATTTTTAAAGGTCATTTTATAGCAATATTGCAAGGACATTTTATTTACATTCATCTTTTTATTAAATTTTATTTTTTCTTATGAATTTTAGTGAAATTTTTATTTTTCTAAAAAACGTTTTACAAACTCGAAATTATATTTAAAAATCAAACCAAGCGAGAAATATTTTAAATTTTATGTCAAATTTTGAGAAAAAAAATTAGCTTTAAATTAAAAATAATTAAAAGAAACTTATATACCCCATTCGATTAAATTTGAAATTTACTTTAAAAATTTAATGAATCTAAAAATATATTTTTGACTATTTTTTTTGTTTTTAAAAATATTATCATGGTTATATTGAAATAATAGTACATATGATTAAATTATTACATATAAATAATAATTTAATTGATTATATTATATTAATTTTTGCATATATTACATCTCTGGCACAGTAAAATGTAACTACTTTACAGTCCCAAAAATGTAATTGATGTATTCCAATATATATAAAAATGTCTCAGAACATTGTTCTTTGAGAAAGACCATTTATAATATTTGTATTGACAGAAAAATAAAATTATTATTGTTCCACCTTTCATCAGATGAATCCCTAAATGATGTGTTAAGTAATTAGGATAATTATTAAAATGCCTGATATTAAATGTTGCAAAATTAATTATTTTAAATTAATTACGATAAATTTGTAAATATATTTGTATTTATTTATTTTTGACAGTAAAATTAGGAAATGAATATCTTAAGTATTTTAGCAACAAAATCTGAATTTCCATGATTTATTTTTCATGTTATGGTCAATATTCTACAGTTGTGACACAAAAATAATTGTTCATAAATGACAAGTCTTGTAGTTTTCTTATCAAACTCTAATTTTAATAAAATTCTTTAAATAGAATTAATTCTATTGATAAGATTTTTAATATTTAATTTTATATATAACTGTAAAATAAATTATCCGATATTTAATTCTATTTGTACAAGAAACATTCTGAAAAATGCCAGTTTGAATATTTAATTATACTCTTATAAGGATTTTTAAAAAAGATTGATCTAATAATAATTGAAGATATTTCACAATCTATTTATTATAAGCGTTACTTTAAACATCTACATGTTGAAGTAACTTTACTTCAATTAATTTTAAAAGTGTAAGAATAATATATATAAAAATTAGAAACACTATAATAAGCAAATTAACTATGTAATAACTATATATTCTTCAACAATAAAAAAATGAAAAGTAATGACTGCTTTTAGCATGTTTAAAGTATGGAGAGTAAAAATATTAATCAATTATTAATTTAATTTATTTAAACTTTTTTATGATATGAAAGGATACTTGCAGAGACCAAACAATACAAATTTAAAAAAAAAACTATCGTATATAAAATGCTGTATTTATGAAAAAAATGATTTTAAATGCAAACAGTTTTAAAAATTGTAAATTTATGTATTGTTTCAATTATAAAAGTTGAAATCTGAATTATTTACTGTAGTAATGCGTTTATCTTTTTTCAGAAACCATTTTGATGTCAGAGTGCCTGACTGCGGATAAGGAGGTCCTGGGTTCGAATCCCGGTTCGGGCATGGATGTACTTTCCCTCTCTATCTATCCTGTTTTTGTCCTTTCCTTGTATGAATGAGGTGTGAATGGTTGCCGACCCTATAAACGGGTCCCTATGGCATGTGTGTAGAGCAAAGTCGTATTTTCACCTTCATGGTGCTTTGATTAAAACGAAAGACGCTCCCAATTGGCTTAAATTCGTATAGCCAAGGCATAGCGAGCTTGGATTGTCCAAGTGTCATTAGTAACAACAACTACAACAAAAATTTTGATGCTTATTTATTTAAAAGTACAGTTTAATTGCTAGTACTTTAAATTCATTTTATTAATACCACGTATAGGGCTCTCATATTTTTACTCTCCCATGATGAGCAATATCATCTAGTAAAAATATTTAAGGTAAATTTCAGACACATTTGAGTTACGCAGAACAGTAAAATCATGCATACGAAGTGAAATACTATAAATTATCGGAAGGGCAAATTCATGAATTCGAATAGTTTTTCATTGGTGCTAAAAATTCAGATTTACTTAGTTTTTAAACAAAATATTAGCTTATATTTAGGTTCATAAAAATGTAGTTTTATAGTATATGTGTGTGACATCTGTATATATTCAATTTTTCTTTTATTACACTGATAATTTATATAAAAACTAAAATTCAAGTAAAAGGTTCAATATTTAAAAGGAAATTTATATGAAACAGGAATATATAATTATTTATTAAATATAAGTTAGTTTAGGATATTTCGCTGGTTAAATTATTGTTCATGATTTCACGACTTTAAAATTGTGGGTTCGGTACTGATATTACCATAAGTAATGATGGATCGTGTTCATAGAGAGATATTGATTAATAGAAATGTTGTATTTTTAAGGTGATAAGAGAGTAAAAATAGGAAATTTGGATGAAAATTTAACATTTTAATGGTATTGTGTCTCTAACACTCGAAAATTGTGTCTCGAAAAACACTTTTTCGAAGTGGAGGGATTTTAAGATGTCTTCGAGAATATAGTCAAATACTAAATAGTAATCCTTTATGTAACAAAAAAATCATATTTATTATGTTTATTATGTCATATTTATTATGATTTATAATTGAAATTTTAATAAGGAATATATTAAATTCATCTTGTGAGAAATTGAATTATGCATAGTTTAAAAAATTAATTTAAGTATATTTTATACATTAAAGTAATAAAGAATTTATTAATAAGCAGTTAAGGTTATTGGGAAAGAAATTATTAATAAGCAATAAGTAAAAACACGTTATTTAAGAATTTTTAAAAAAAAAAAAAAACTGAGAAAAATCAGTTGACCGTTAAAAGTTTATAAATCTAGCTTAATCAATTTCATGCCGCCCGCCCTGTCTAGTGGTCAGAGTGCCTGACTACGGATAGGGAGGTCCTGGGTTCGAATACCGGTTCGGCATGCATGTACTTTTTATTTTTATTTTTTTTACTCTCTCTATCTATCCTATCTTTGTCCTTTCCTTGTGTGAATGAGGTGTGAATGGTTGACTACCTTATAAACGGGTCCTTATAGCATGTGTGTACTGAGAAAGTCGTACTCCACATCAAAATAGGGTTCAGTTGGAAAAGTGGAGCAGCGCACCCTATATTGCCAACCTAGCTGGCACACGACAACAATCAATTTCAATTTTTAAAACTAAATAAATAAATAAGACTAGACTTAAAAGCTGTGTCACCGTAGAATAAAGTAGGAAATTCCTAAAAAATTTAATTAAAAAATACAAAAAATTCGTGAAAATTTCTTTTATTAGGTAATTTTTAATGCCCGGTTACTAAAATCCAGCCTACACCTCGTTTCTTCAAAAAAACAGCTTTGTCACCTGAAAGCTTCTTTTCGCATAATTCAAAATTTCCAAGAAGGCCAGAGTGAAGGGATTTCTTAGAATAACTTCTTTTAAAATGTTATTTCTCATAACGCTATTTAGAACGTGTTATTTCCTCGGAATGTAACGTTGATAACTAGTTATCTAAAAATAATTGCTATTGTCATCCCTACGTTGTGGCCCTAGGTTAACCACTACCATGATGACGTTTATGTCTGCCACTGTCCACCCATTCTTGCCAGTATATTTGAATCAACGCACATGACGAGCCATTCTCCAATTTGCTCAACGTGCCTCTTAATCCAATGATACGACCTCTCTCAAACTCCGACAGTTGCCCGCAATGAGCTCGAATTTTGCAATGAAGCATTTTCTCAGACGTTGAAAGGTATCAATAATCGCCATCCAATAGAAATTTTTCACAACAGTTCAAAAACAGCTCCTTATTTACATCTGCTAGATGCGCAGTTGCTACCTACTAGGAGATAATACTAGTAATTCCTTGGACATCAAATTTCAATCCTTTTGTATATTTAGTCCAAATATTTATGCATATATGAAATTGCAAAGCAATCGGATGATTCATTCTTGATGACTCGAAATGTTTGCTGTAGAATGTATATTGATTCAACCAAAACATAGGAGTTTACACTCAATTTAATAACTTCTTGGCGTTACCATTTTGATAATAAGCTATACATATCTTTGATTTATGCCACAAAAACCACTTTTGATATTTTTGAAGTACTTATTTGATTTTAAAAGCATTAATGTTTGATTTCTTTTCCCAATATTAAATAATGTTGAAATTGACCTAATACAAATTATATGCAACGTTTAAAGTTTGAAATACATTATTAAAATTGTTTTTACCCTTTATACAATAGTTATTGTACGCACACAAGCGCCAAATATTATATTTTTAAGCACTTTATCGCTTTGCATTTTCATCTTTTCCTCCACTTTTTTAACTTTCCAAAATTGTTTTTATTTTCTGATTTAATTTCATATATCTGAAAATATGTAAAAAATAAATTCGAAAGCTTATTCTCTTTTCCTGCATTTTTATCAACATTTAAAAAATGTAAATGAGTTACTTAAATAATTCGAAAAAAATTTTTTTTAAATAAGTAATATAAAATTGAAAGAACAATTAGTAAATTTTAAAACAAAATAATTTATTTATCTGTACTTGAAGACCTTACAAAGACTATACAATATGCAGTTTGCAACAATCCAAAGAAAATTCTAAGAAATTATTCATATAAAAATATTTATGGACACAATCAGGAGAGAAAAATACAATATTTATCAAAGTACAAATTGACATCGCGCGAAAGTTTTTAATCTTGATAGAATGTATGAGAGAACAAAATAATAACTACAATATTTAATGAGTTCTACTAAACAAGTAATTTGTGAACACATTTTACGTGGCCTCTATTTCAGGACTATATTTTCCCTTATTATTTTAAGACGATTCTATTTTGCTTGATTATGAAAATCGTGAAGATTTATTTTTACTTACGCAAAATACAAGCGAACTTTTTTCTTGATTAAATCTCGAGCCCATTTAGCCGTTTGATTTTTATTCATATCCCTTGATTTCATCGGTATCTTTTTCCTATGAATATTACTTCCAAGTTTCTAGCAAATACACAGCAAAAGTGAAATATATTAGATTTAATTTCACCTAGTGTACTCCAAATCATTCTATAACTATCATTGGCTGATAATTTATTAATGTTTTGATATCAGGGCTGATGACAGGTAGGTAAACTTAAAGTGATTTATCGCATAGGGTCTTCTTAAGCCTTGTGCTTACTGCTTTTCATATAAATTAAACAGAATACTAGATAATTGTAAAAATGTTTTACCAGAAGAAAAATTTATGGTTGATGATTTTTCTTTTCTTGGAAGTAAGTTAAATTGATACATTATATAAGTTAATTTTTGTAAAATATATCAATTTAAATTAAAAAATTAGTATTATGTCAATTGACAAGGTGATTTTTGTCCAGAATGATGTCAAGAATATTGATTGCTTCCAATTGTTCTAAATGGAGTGCTTAACGATGAAAGTTATCCTTACTATGTGACGCAAGCAAAAACTTAAGCACAAAAATGTTTTTGATTTTGATATTCTAAAACAGTGTTAGATAGGATAAGTCACAAAAATCTGACATAAAAGTACAAATTTCATACCAGTCAAAAGCACCGTCATGACACCTATTGTCTCTTCCGTTGGCAAGACATAAAACTTAGGCGAAGATGTAGCCATTTCTTATGCCAATCTGTCATTTGATCAGGTTCAAAATTACGAAGCAGTGAACAATATCTAGTGCTTTCAGTTGACAGAAATAAGAAGCTGGAAGCACATGCATAAATACCTTACACACACTCAAGTTCAAAAATACAATTCAAATGAATTATAACAAAATGATTGGATTAAAATAATTTATATTATGGAATTGAATCATATGTTTACTTATAATTATTGTCATCCAACTTGTCTAGTGGTCAGCGTGCCTGACTGCGAATAAGAAGGTCCTGGGTTTGAATCCCAGTTCGGGCATGGATGTACTTTATCTTTATCTATCCAGTCTTTGTCCTTTCCTTGTATGAATGAGATGTGAATGGTTGTCTACTCTATAAACGGGTACTAATCACATGTGTGTAGAGCAAAGTCGTACTTTCACCTTCATGTTGCTCTGATTAAAACGAAAGACGCTCCCACTTGACTTAAATTCGCACATCTAAGGCATAGCGAGCTTGGCTTGTCCAAGTGTCATTAGTAACAACAACTTATAATTATTGGTTGCTCAACAGTTTCATCTTCCGCACACATAGGCTATTTAGATTGGGTCATACAGTTTAAAGTGAATTCTGAACCACTACAGACCTCTCTGTTGGATAGTCAGATTCGATCCCACGAAAGTTGAACCAAAGGCCAGAATCGTAACAATTCGGTAGCCAGCTCAGCTTTTTATTTGAAAAGAGATATTAAATATTACCGTTCATTCCTATTTCTGTGTAATTGGCGCTGCAGTCGTTAACACCTGAACCCTCAGATTTCTCTCTCTAGCATGCGAAGAACGAGGTATTTTACAAACTCTCATCAATAACTTATATTACGTATCTCTACTAATATTATAAGCCCTTGTCGGCAACTGCTGTTATGTATCTCTAATAATAAATCATTACTGTTTTTAACTATACACAGTAATTACTCCACACAATCCCTCAATACAATGACTATTCATAAATTTGTTTCCTAATCATCGATTCGATTTTCCTTTTTGTTCAGATACCTTTCATTATTATATAGTTAGATTTAAAATTCGAAGTCCTAAGAAAATAATTATTTAGCGAAAACTAAGAAAATGTATATATGTTGTAAAGTATGCTTCGTTTATTAAAATTGATTGCAAATTTTCAATAACAATGAATGAATTGTATATTGCGTATTTAATGTGTGCTTCATTGTGCCCAATGAATAAACTTAAATGGATGCATCGTGTAATAAGTATCCCTTAAATTCAAAAATTATCTTCGTAAAAAATAATCTTGATTAACTGAAAATCTTGTAAAGTATAATCTTTGTTGACGGATTTAATTTAAATCTTTCAAATATTTTTATTAAAAAAACGATTGAATTAGTACTTAATTTCAATTTTAAAACTAAATACTTAATTTTAAAAACAATGCTAAAAAATGAATGATGAATAAAAATTCAGTTTCAGCGAAAATTTGAATAAATTTTGCTGTATTTTATATCTTTAAAATTTTAATGAAAAAACTGTTGAATATTTTAACATAATTGTTTTTGACAAGTATGTTAACAATCACAAACACCATAAATTTCAACATGAAATTGAATGACAATAATACTGAATGATATTTCAGATCCAATGAAACTGGAAAAAGGGTCTTCAAACTGAAAGTCTTCAAATCTTAAGAAAAAAAAATAATAAATATATTTTCAAATGCTTCAGTACCATAATTTAACAGGAATTCTAACAAACGGTGGATTAAAAAATAATTCGAAAGCAACAAAATTTGTTGAAGATTCAATATTTTTAAATAGAAAATGGTAACCCCAGATATATAATTTTAATATCTAGTATTAAATAAAACAACATGTAATATTTTAACTTTAAATTTTGATGTAACTGATTTTATCAAGTCCAACTGAATGTTTCTATAAAATGTAATTCTTCTTATACTAATTTGAAACATATCTCAAATGGATAAGTTTGCTGATCCCTTCCGATACTGATTCTATAAATTGATCGAAAGGCGTATTACTTGGAGGCTTCGGGTCTCAATTTTTCTCAATAATCGGCATAATTGGCATAATAATCTCACATAAGTAATAATTATGTGAGCCCCATTTATATTATCTGCTTCATCTTACTCAGAAACTTTCAAAATAATATTTTATATCACACTTCCTATTTAGGAAATAATTAAATAAGTTAGATAATCGTTTCATTTTTCAGAAATATCTCTGTCAAAAATTTACATGATTAAACGAACTTCAGTGTACGTTTTCATTTGATTTTAAAATTTAGTTCTCTTTTATTTTTAATGAATTTCCCTACTCTTTTCCAAAAAATTTTCTTTTTTTTTAATTTAATGTGGTTTCGAGAGAAGTTCCAAAAAAGAAAATTTCAATTTATAACATTAAATATTATACACGTGCTTAGTAGAATATATCTAAATAAGAAATTCTACTGCAAATTTTCCGCGCATCTTACACTTAACAAAACTACCTTATTATTTTCAGTGCAAGTGTTTTGAGTTTGGGTATTTCGTCTCGAATACACACTGTATAACACAATAAATTTCTTTCCTTAATACTAATAGTATTTAAGTCAAAAACTCTTTGTCACTTAATACAAATAATGCCCTGAAGTATAATATATATTTCAATGCATTAATAAGAATACTCTTAGATATTGAATATATTCAATTTCTAAGATAATATATAAAATTGATTTACATTATTATTAAAATAATGAATAAATTAATTTCTTCTAATTGTTTTAAGCAAGTGCAATTAACTCATAGTAAAATTTGCCTTTTCATTTAACCTATTATTAAATATTTGGGTGCAGGGAGCTATAATTCCTTCTCTCTGTTACACTCCTCGGACTTCTAAAAAACAAACATTTTCAAAAAACTTTAATTCGTTTATTCTAGTTTCCTTCCCACCCTCTCTGTGACCACCCTTTTTGTGCAAAATCGTTCTTAATGACTGACTGTTGAATGATAAACTGGTTGTCACTCCCACGGTTGATTCAAAGGATTCAATTTCTTTTTGATGTGATTTCCTTCTTTTTGCCCTCTCTCGACAAACGCAGTGACTGAAGAGGGCGTGCTGCCCTTAGAGTGCAAATAAAATAGCTTTACAATATGAAAAACAGGCAAACATATACCCTTGTCTTGTCTTTCTGCCTATGCTTTACATGTTTATCAGATTTATTTTATTATTATTTTAATTGTTTATTTAAAATAAAATAGCACACCACACATACACACAATTTGGCTGTCATAAATACTCAAAGATTCCTCACCATAAAATGTGAATTTAATTATCTTTAATTATTTTATTTGACATTTGATCTGCAGAGGTTATTTTAAAGATTATTTTAAGATACATTTCGCACAAGTTCATTGGTCTTAATTATTATAAAAAATGAAATATCACACCACATTATTCTATAAACCTCATAAATATCACTATGTTTATCTAATATTATTTAATATGTGAAGACGGTTAGTCTTCAAATATTGCTTACACAATTGTTCATACTATGTTATGAAATGGTGCAAAATAACCATAGCGTCACAAACTGGTGCCGCTACTTCTTGATGAAGCTAAGAAAAATATGTTATTGATATAAAACTACAAAAAAGCAGTATAAATACGTTAAAATGTATAATAGCTGTAAAATTAAAAAAGTTGCTTTCAAAATATGAGTTACTTTCATCTACCGCAAAATACAACAAATCCACCGATCCAGACAGAGAGAACTAGCAGTGTTTTTATGGGTAACACGTTGCATGCATGAGCCTCGATTCAATTTTATCTTATAAGTGACATACAAATTTGTAATGTAATTAGTAACTAAAAGAAATATTAAATTAAAGACTAAAATATCTATCTTCCCACGATTTCAAGAATCCTCATTCGGCGCTTCAACAGAGAAGAGGAATGAAATGATATCAGAATGTTGGTTTCTGGATGAATTAAAAGATAAATTTTTCACAAAATATTGGATACAGCGTTTTTAAGGAACGCTGCCAGGATCTCACTGTAAAGCTGCCTATGTCGGGACTCTTCCAGAGCTCTTGGTGCCTGCTTCTTTCCTTCATTTTAAAACTGTCATCAACTTGTAACCGCTGGTGCTGCAGAAAAACATGTACGACATCGGATTTCATCTTATTATTATATGTTCACAAATAACTAAAAAAATAACGTTATAAAATATTTTTTCAGTTTCTGAAATAATATCATTTGTACCCTTTGAAGCAAACTTGTTTTCAATTTGTTCAATAAGGTGCCGATAGGAAATGCATTGGTACGCAAATGAATAATGTCATAACTTCAAAATATAATAACTTCATAATTAAGGAGAATTTTCAAGCGTTCCACACCCAAATCAATTTATTTTTAGTTGACACCAGTTTTTACTTCATGGCAGAAAACAAGAATTCAGTAAATCTAAGTTAATTGTAAATATTATTAGAAATAGTAATTATCATAATCTATATACAGTGCATCAAATTATAATTTTTCGTTGCAAACTAGTAATGTGATTTTCCCTGGAAGTCCATGGAAGATGGCTTACTTACATTATCAGTCAAGTTTGCAAAAATCTTTAATGTAGTAAAATAAAATAATTTTTTTTGAAAAATAAAACGAACTTATAATAAATTAATAAAATATGAGAATGATATAAAATTCCTATCTTGCTATTTTAAATAAAAAAGCAAATAATTAGTAGAAAACATCTTTTACCGAGTAAGACACTTTCTTTCCATTCAATGTAAAATAAGTAAATAAATCGAGCTCATGAAAATATTAAAATACATTTTTAGGTGAAATGTAATTTTTGAATCAAACACCACTTTCATAGTTTTGTTACTATGAAGTGAAACGCGCGCGTATTTAACTTAAATAAAAAATAATTATATATTTAAGTAATTAAGAGTTTGTCGTTTTTATAAGTGATATTTATTGCAGATCTTAAATCCTTTATTTTTCAGTCAAAACAATTTAAGTAATGGTTCTGGTTAAAATGAATCAAATTTAAATTTTTATGATGAAATAAATAAAATCATAGATGAAATTTGAATGAAACAAAAAAATATTGTGCGCTTTAATTTTATTTCTTTTTCCACTGAGACCGGAGAAGTATGTTAATTGTAAGAATCTGCGAAAGAGCTTAGAAGTAATTTAGAAATTTCCTTTTCAATTAGAAAAGAGATTAGACTTATACCCTAAAAATCTTTTCATAACTTACTTCTTTGAAAAACTATTTTCTTAACTTCTCACTTCTTTGCTTTGATTTATTAGAATATTTTTAGTTGTTGTATTAAAAGTTATATTTCATGGTTAAATGTTAAGAAACACTAATTTTGATATAATCATTTTCGTAAAATTTAGATAAGCAAGTTAATTGTTTAAATATTTCCCATGCTTAAAAATGGCTTTACTAAATCAATTACAGGATTTTTAAATTTTATTTGATTTCTTAATTTATAAGAATATTTTTAGTGCGGACTCTCTCTCTCTCCTCTCTCATTTGTAAATTATTTACAAATCGATCGTTCATCAAAAACTATTTCGCATAAATTAAATCTTCAATCTTCAAAACGTATTTTGTTTGAATATTGCTTGAATGTTTGAATATTTTGCAACAATATTTTTAGATATTTTTCAAAAAACGTATGTTTTGCTTTTATTTATATTTTCTATTTCAAAATTATTTGATTTCTTATCATTGCTTAAAATACAAAATGAAAAATTTTTCACAAAATTTTAATAAGAATTAAATATTGAATACGTGTTTAACTTTAGCACTAAAATTATGCAATATTAATCGCAAGTAATTTAAACCTCCGTCACTCCATTCAGCAACATTAACGCTGCCCACTGAATGCAAGAACACTTCGAAAGATTTTCTTTTCATTTTATTTCTACAAAATCAATACTTCTAATCTAATTAAATAGGTTTATCTGATCTTTCTGTTTTTTAAAAGCAGATATTGAATGCGTATTTTAATGATAAACTTGTTCGATGATTATTGTTCCTTTCTTTTTCTGTTTATCAAGTAAACTTAAAAACAGATTTACTTAGTTTTTCACAATTTGCTACAAAAAAAGTTGCAGACTTTTACTTAAAGCAATATGTACTTATATATTTCTTTGAATTTTATATGCTTTGGGAAAACCTCAAGCAGTTTATCTTCATTTATTTCAGCTTTTCTCGGAATTCGAGAATTTCACACACAATAACATTACTTTAAACTTACTTTCTCAAGTACATGACAGACTTACATGGTAGTACACCCTTTATTGTCTGTGAATATTGCATACCAAAAAATACATCGAATTCTGTATTAGACTATGATGATGATGCACCTCTAACTATAAAATTAGCTTCAGAAGCTAGGATTTCAAATCTCATAGCGTTTTAATATCCTACATCAGGATATGCTCTGTTCCTGAAAGGCCTTCACAGTTAAAATCTTAACTGTTAAACGCTATTTTCTACAAGAATGGCATTGAAGAACTTCGTCATACCAGAAACTTTAAGCTAATCATCACTACAACTGATTATACAAAAACAACAGTAGTTTGTTTCCATTCGTGAAAGGGATCATCAGAACATTCAAAAACTATCTTGTTAAGAGTTATGGGCAAAAAATCCCAACTCAAATTACTAAGTTTTCATCTGTGGTAAACTTGAAGATTTTTATGGAAAAAATTCGCCATTGCGAAATTTGCTTTAAATTTTCACCTGCAACAAAAAACTAAGATACGGTTAGCTTTGGGCAGACTTTGTGGCTCACATTACAATAGTGATCCTTGTTCAACTAATGTCCCCACACATATTATGTGAACTTCAAAGAGCTCCACGCTTTAGATGAACCTTTATGTCCATCTCATGAAGAAAAAACTCGGTTTTTAAGTTTTAAAGCGATAAACTATCTACCTTTTATTGAAACAAAAAAAAACCAATTCAAAATCTCTAAAACCAATTTTGCTGCTATTTTCAAATCTAATCAATCATCAGAAATTACTCATGTTAAAATTAATGATATAATCACCTCAATCCTTACGAAACTTGAAGAGTCAGTTGACAAAAAAATATTGACTTTTCAAATCCAACAAGAAACAATTTTTAATGGTATTATTCTTAAATTTTAAGAAACTGTCGACCAAATTTTTAAACTAGTCACTTGTCTTTCCTGCTAGAAGAAAAATCCGAAAAAGTACTCAAATTAAGAAACAATTGTCAAATCCAAGTAAAAGGACATTGAGTTCAATCAAATTTTACCTGTAGACACTGTGTTTAATTTTAGTAACTCTTCAAAAGATCAACTGGAAATAATTGAAAATGCTTAACTTAGAAAGGGAAGCAAGATTTCTTAACAGAGGGAACGCAACGACTACCCTGGGGGCATTAGTCCTTAGATGTCAAATTGTAATCACAATAATTGTTACTCATTAAATTCATGGAATGCGTGCAGTGTTCTCATTAAGCGCCCATACAAATTAATAGAAAGATATAATTTTGAAGAAATTTAATACCCACATATCAAGTATATCTTACTTTCATCTTAATCATCACGGATTTCCGCCACATCTAGATTGTGTGACAGCATTTATCCATTATTCATCATCGCATAATTTCAGCCAGAACCTCGAGAAAGTTTGTTTTTTTTGGTTGTAGTGGATATTTCCCAGGCCTAAATGATCCAGTTTAGCTAGATGGCCTTATCAATAAATTACTGCAAGCAAACATCAAACAAAATGCTTCTCTGTGGATTCAACAGTTTTCCACAATTCGTTATTTTCCAGTAAAGTAGAGAAATAAGCTACCTTCTTCTTCTTCTTCAAAATTGGGGTTTTATGTCATTGGGCACCTCTGCTTTTATCAGCATTTTGTACCATTAACTCCAAACCCAATGTTTCCTAGTTCCAGTTGCTCGGGTCACCCACTTTACAAATAAAGTCCGATAACCCTTTAATGGAGTCTAGGTGTAACTCTCTAGTATGGATGAAGCCTAAAGAAGTTAATCTAGGGAGGGCAAGAGCCTCACATTCGTAAATGACATGCTCTCCCGTTTCCTCTTGCATATGACATTTCCAGCAGATAAGGTCTTGCTGAAACAGTCCCATCTGGTCAGAAAGTCAGTCATGCTAGGAATAGCTTCCTGACTTTCACCAGAAGAAGATGGTTTGGAGGTCATTTCTACCTCAAGTGAAGGATTCATTGCTGCCCCTTTACAAGATTGCCTCTGAGTTCCCTTGTCTTTTTCAGCAAGGTATACTTTAGAGGCTTCACCTGCAAATGCAGAAAGGTTTGTTACTTCTTGTGTCTTTTCAGCCACAAGATAACAATTAAAAAGCTCAGGTAATATAAGTCCACCCAGCATTGCCTGAGTTACTGGGCAAGGCAAATTACTCTAGAAGTTCGCCAAGCAACTAGAGGCTTCCGTTAAGACACCAATACCGCGGTGTCAATTAGCCCTAGGCACGGATCGCATAACACCAGGGTTTACGGGAGCTGGTTCGTGGCCTCTGATTCTATATTCAAGGCTATCCTGTCATTCCTACAGGACATTCGGCTATCCACCACTTGCCGACGTGCCTGGTGGCTGCTCAAGCCCCAGGAAGGTACACGTACCCCCTGGTTCCAGGATAAGCTACCTTAATCAGCCACCACTTGTAGTGGAGTTCCGCAAGAGAGCATGTTATCACCTTTTTTGTTCTCAATGATCTCAATGATTACCTCTACTATATCTTACCCACGACATCAAATATTTCATGTACGCAAACAATATATTTCTAATGTACGAATGTGTTAACTTGAGAAAACTTCAGCTGAAACCAACATCTGCACTTGGGAATATTACAAAATTGGTGTCATGAAAGGAAGTTGTCTATAGACCCTCAAAAATGTTCTATGATTAACTTTTCTTCAAAACAACAACAATCTGGTTTCAATTTTTTCATCAAAAAATCACCCTATTAAGCAGCGATATTTAAAAAGATGAATGCCTTAAAAGGTATCACAGGAAATAGATGATGTGCTCACACTGCTCACTCTCTTCAAATAATGAAATCCTTTAATGTCTCCAGTCTGGATTATGGCTATCACATATTTTCCTCAGCTTGAATAACAGATCGCAAGCATTTTGAAACTGTGTATCACACTACCCTAAGAATTGCCACAGACCTTCTTAACTGGACGCCCATAACGGTACTTATACAAGAAGCAGAGGTAACTTTTCTTCACTCCAGACATGAAATGCTCTCTTTAAACTTCTACATTCGAAATTTAAGCAAGTCATCTCTATCCCCTTGTGCTTCAGTTTGAGAAAAGCCGACTTATAATCGAGTTAATCGTAGTCCTCTTCTGGCCATTACAGCTAAATGGTGGCTCAACCAACAAAGAATAATACGTCATGCATATTATAGGTTCCAACAGACTGGTTAGATATGTTGACAAAAATATCCATCTGTTTCTCGGGTCTCCCTTTTCAGACTAAATCATTGAAAAAAAATGTAATTTGTAAGCAATTTCACCAGGTTTGTGAGTCATCATGGTAGAAAGATACGCTGGTTTTTACAGATTCTTCCAAACAGGGATCAAATGTGGGCATTGCAATAGTTATTTTTACAACTAGTGAATCAATAACAGAAAGAATTAGTTCCATGAACTCCATCTTCCGGGTCGAGTCTAAGGCACTACTTATTGCAATCTCTAAAATCTGCGCTGAACCAAAAACATATGTCTTTTTCACAGATTATCTTTCTTGAACTTCTGCTCTTTCGGTTTATTCCAGGTCATCACCGACTATTATTCAACTGCTTCAATCCCAAATGCTGCAATCAACTCAAAGGTGTTTTGTCAATATAGTAAGTTTGTGTCCCTGGACATTCATGGATTGCAGGCAATGGAATCACTGAATCTTTGGCGAAAGCAGCAACTGTGACTCAATTTGCTGTATGTTCCCTTTCTCCTGAAGATCTGGAACGACACATCAGGAAACTTTTATTTAAGAAAAGTCTCGATCTATGGAAAAATTGTAAATATGCTGAAGCGTTCACTAATCTCACATCTATTCACAAAAATTATTGACTATTAACGAAATCCCTACTGGAAGACGTATGGCTGGCCAGAGCTAGAATAAAATCTTTCGCTACCAATTCTGTTCTATTTAGATTTAATCTCTGTGTGTCTATATACGGATCACTGTCGATGCGGTAAATCTGAAACAAGACATTATATTTTCCTAGACTGTCCTCTATACGAACATCTGAGGAACCAATTATGGAAAAAATTAGGAATCGCATTATTATTCTCATGGATATTTGAATTATCTTCAAATCTAGAAAATAAAATTAATAAAAAAAATAATAAAAGCTTCAAATCTCTACGACTGTCTAGAAGATTCCACCAAATTCCACTTTTTATGTCATTAAGTTTGACATAAAAAATGGAATTTGGTAACGTCTAAAATCCTTGAACAGTCCTCTATCACAAATTTTGTTAATCCGAATTATTTGATTACATCCAGACATATCTCTTAGTGTTCACGATGCATTAAAATAATTCAATAAACTTCTTTTAAGCAATATTAGTTAATTGATTGTAAATCATCTCAATATATTGTATCATTCAATATATGAAATGTATTGCCATAAAATTTTCTCTGCCACAAAATAATATATCTATAAAGAAGAAATCGAGATATCACATAACTTGGGATATAATGTAGTCTCTTAAAAGATGCGCAAATGATTAAAGTTTTTATGACAATGAGAGAAAGATGAGAGTTACGCATATAAAACAATGATGCACAGCTGGGTGAGCTTAAAAATTCCTCCAGCTGTGCATGTCACATAAGAGCTGTCAAATTTTCACCAACAACATCGCTAGAATAGAACCCATTTATCACCTTCCAGACATGCGGTGGCATCAAGAAAACCATTCGGAGACAAGTGGTCGACCAGGTAAAAATAGCCGACGATGTTAAGACTCCTTCCATTGAAATCACATCACAGGCAGTGTCGATTGTATTTTTGCCAAACTTAAGTCAGCTGGAATGTAACTGACTGGAAGTGTTTGGTTTTCAGTGATGAATCTCTATTCAGTCCCAATGCCTATGATGACCAGCACATACACGTGTGGAGGTAGCCTAGCAGCCTGACGGATCCAGTATTTGTTGTCGAGATACATACGGCAAATACACAATATGCGACAGTATAGGAAGCGATTAGTTCGGACACATGGTCACCTAGACATTTCAAACATATTTTGACAGAACGCAGTTTGTGGACGAACTTTTAACGCTAATTATGTTTGTGCAGTAAAAGTCATAGTAACGGGAATAAAGTTAGTGTATGCTCATTTTTTTCCAAATTCTCTGTAATAAACTTTTTTTTTATTCTTCATAGCCTGAAGTATATTTGAAACAAAACATTTGAAAATATTGTACTGTCTTCATCAGTTATCTTCAAGTTTTTTTTTCATTATTATTAAGATATTACTATCTAAATATTATACAGATTTGAAATTCTCGAATATAAACATATTTTCTAAGTTTCTACATGTCGTTCTATTACGACAATAATATTTTCCCTTTAAGGCATTTGCTTTGGTATCGATTTAAAAAATAACTTCCAGCAGTATTTTTGTATTAAAATATTGACGAAGTATAAGTGTGTCGACATCCTTTAATATTCTACAATTTTATAGTTAAAGAAAAATGTTTTATGTACTAATATCACATACATACATAGCTTATACAAACATTCATAGATTAGTAGAGCAGCCTCGAACTATACCTTGGATTTGGATTGCTCACATATCATTAAACACTTCATAATTTTCACGTGCTGAGATCAAGCACCTTTCTCACCTCATCTACACCACTCTAGATAAGGACGTCTCAGATTAAAATAGGCCCAACTGATGGAGCTCAGGTATCCATGCCAGGGATAATGTGGTCAGTCACTATACACGTCAGGCAGTAATTCACTTTGCTGATAATATGGGGAGAGGCTTGAAGCTACTGACTCTCTGTGCTTTTATTTATAAGTACCATAAAAAGTTTTAATAAAAAATTGAAACTCAATTTACATGGTATAGTTAATTTTAAAGTAGACGCAGGCGCGAAATCCTGCAGGAACTTTATCTCTGTTTTAGATATTTTGGATGTTTTAGGATTCGTGGGGATTGTCTAGCTCTACTAGATAATCACAAAATTGGAAATAGTAACAACAATTTTTACAGTGTTTGTACCTTGAATAAGAGTACTGTTCAAAATATTTTATTATGATTATATTTTTATGTAACAGATGTATCATGTTTTTATTCATAATGAGTTTTGAGCGTAGGATAAAATATGTGTATATACTTCCCTTTTCTGCATTTTTTACACAAAGTGTAAAACTGCAAAGTAACACTATCAATTTTTTTTCGTTAAATTAACTGTTGAATTTGTTTGAGTTAAATTAACCCAATTCTTTATTTTGTTTAAAAACATAGTATCTGTACCAAGTAAATGTTACAAGTTTTAATTCTTCCTTTAATTATTAAAACACCTTAGGATTTTAAACACACAACGTAGTGGAAAAAACTAATAAAAATTTATAACTTTTTAAATACCATAAACTTTTGTTAATCTTTTGTTAACTGATATTTTGAAATCAACAACGTGAAGAAGCGAAAAAATATAAATGAAAATATCATAAATGTATAAATATTGTTTTATTAATTTAAAACTTAGAAACCATATTTTATAACAATTTTGTTTTTTTGAACAGCATTTTTTGAATTTAAGCAATTTGTCAGCTGTTGTTTATTTTAAACTATTGTTTCAAAGAACATATTTTGCAGTGATAACATACATAGAGCCCCATATTAAAAGCAAAGCAACTGCAAATGTATTTTATTTAAATGTCCGGTATAAAATTCGAATCGTTGGACGTCTGAGAGTTAGAACAAAAATATCTTTAGTCAATTCGAGAATTTTAGAATCTGGTAAACCCCTCCTTTAAATTTAAACACTCATATGGATGCTGAAATCAACAAGTTGTGGCATTAAATTCGTAGGAATCTTTTCTTGTCAGCTGTGCAAGAAATATACTAAGAAAAGAAATAAAATAAAACTTAAGAAAAAGGAAAGCGAGACAATAAGCAGTGACACTGCCGGTCGATAAAACTGATGTATTTTATAAAGTAATGTGATGGTAAGTGCATCATTTTCAAACAATCATTTCCACGTTTTATTTCATTTCTTTCATTCAATAAAAAAAACATACTTAACTTGTTGGGAATTAATAAAACGTATAATTTTTTTCCAAATCTTGATTTATTTTTTTAAAAAAGAGAGAGAGAGAATTTGCTCTGAATCTTAGACATATACATACACTAAAATTCGAATTCCGAAAAAAGTAGCTCTTTACTAGATCCGTCTGTTCTCTATCTCAGTTTTAGAAATAAAACATTTTTTTGCAGCGATAAGAGGTTTGCGAAGAAAACTGTCGATGTTATTTGCTCAGGAGGAGGCGAAAAAAATACTGCATTAAGGAATTCAGTTTCCAGTTTCGTTTTGAATGGGCTTATTCTGGAGCCCGCACGAAAATAAAAGAGCACGATTTCGTTTTTATTTCTATATTGATAGAATAGATGACAAGCTTCAATACATGCTGAGCTGTGGAAGAAGTATGTGGGATGGGACTCTATTGCACGACAACTGCAGAGAAATACCCCACCGAGAAGCATAAAAATGTTTTCTAAAAAAAGACCGCTTTCATCTAACATTGGATTCAATCATTTAAGTAGTTTCATCGTTACTATAATGTTAACAAAATCGACCCCAGATATACTTATTTTCAGGTGGAGTTTAAAATTATATTTTTATAAATTATATATATATTTAGATTTTGAAATTTGATTTGTACATTGATATATCTTTATATTTTGAAATAATATTTCAATATTGATTAATAACAAATTGATTTGAAAGAAACAAGAAAATATTTTTTCATCCCGGCTTCCATTTTTTTTCTCAAGGACTCAAAAAATCTCATCAGTCATTCTTACAGCTACCGATTATGAATGGACTGAGAATGAACAGTGCCAATAATATTGATAACCATCTGAGCCATCTAAATTGAATTTTTTTTCATCAAAAAAAAAATAAATGATGTCCATTAGTAGCTCCAAGACAAATGTTCTTTGACCCGCTGCAGCCAGTGATCATTTTGCCTTTCGTTCTATTCAGGATGGTGCTTTCTTTTCTTGAATATGAACATATCCGATCTTTTTATGTAGTTGCTAAGTGTTCTTATGGTTACATGTGTGAAGCCATCTGGGTCTTGAGCTTTTCTAATGCTTCCACGCGTTCTTTTAAATTATTTGAAGATTTTTCGTTGATTACGTAGAGATAATTTGATTAAGTCTGCCAATCTTTCCGGTGACTCTTCAGATTTTTCAAGCAGTTAGAAAACAGCGTTTAAACTAACGTGTAAGTGCTTTGAAATTTCTCTTAGACTTTTGCTGACATCTTTACATGCCAGTTTGGCCTTTTTGAAATTCACTTAAAGGTTTTCCCCTAGGCACTTAAACTGTACAAAAATTGAGGATTTTTTCCAACAAAATGTATTTTTTGAAAGAAAGACAGTTTAAATGAACAATGTTTTCAAAATATTAAACTGTACTACAGATTCCACAAAATGAGAATATTTTTGCATGCTTCCTACTTTTTTCAAAGGACAAAAATTCTGAAGTACTATTTTGTAATATTTTCTTAGTAGTAAATAAAACTCATTCACAGAAAATAAAAGAAAAATTAGTTTAATAAAATAAATAATAAAAATTACATTAATTGCGTTAAAATTTAAAACATAATTTAAAAAATATGACTTTCCTATTTTTTCCTGCAGTGTAATACATAGATAAATCTAGCCTGGTTTAGGTATATTGAAAAAGGATGTGCTGATTCATTTGAAACAGAAGAAAATGACACTTCAAAAGATGTTAACATCTTCAGAAGTAATACGATTTCAATCTTGTACTGATGACGGAATATTAGAATACTAAATATCTTTGCATCGATTACGAAATACAGAAGTTTAACATTTTTACTAGGCATACTTGTAATATTATGCATAACTGCAATTTTATATCTATTTTTAATAACTAAGCATTAAAATCCTTTGTTCCCTGAACACTCGAACTCTAAAAGTTTTGAAATTTGGTAAAATGGAAATTTAGGACCTTTTTTCGTAATTAAAAAATTTTTAATTCTTACAATTAACAGTTGGTTAAGTGACATTAAATAAAATTTAATCTAAAAATAAAATCCAATTTCAATGAAATTCAACAAAATGGAGAATATACAATTACATGTTTATTTCTACGTAACTTATATTCAGGACAATATAAGTTTTAAATTATCGGGAGCGCAATTAAAAAACATTATTTAAACAGAAAGAAAGCAACATCACATGACCGTTTGCTTAAGTTAATAATCCAACTAAGTTTAGATATATAACTGTCATAAAAACTTACAAATATATATATATATGTATCTCGAAGGGTTATATCAACCCATATCAACATTGATCCATTGAGGAATTCGCACATTGTCACTTGTTTATTCTCTAGTTCTAAAACCTACAGCAATTTGAGAAAATATTGCACTGTTATTCCTTTTAAAAATTTAAAATTTTTCGTCAGTCATTGGTGAACACGTTTATTTTCAAGCTGTTTGCCGTCGTTCCTCTGTTTCAGATTTGATGTTTCACTGGATAATTAATATTCACGGTACACTTGTGAAATGATTTTGAAAGAAAATCCAAATTTCATCATTATCTTGGAGGTACTATATCCCATGTCTCTTGCATCGACTATATTGTTACATTTAAAATCTTTATAACACCTACAATCATAGAAGAAATTAATTGATCTAACAACTTTGCCACGCACCTGCAGATTTATAAATGCTGTTGTTGTTGTTTACTAAAAACACTTGGATAAGCCACGCTCGCTATACTATGCGAATTAAGTCGATTGGGAGCGTCTTTCGTATTAATCAGAGCACCATGTAGGTGAAAGTACGAATTTGCTCTACATACTTGCCATAGGAACCCGTTTATAGGGTAGGCAATCATTCACACCTCATTCATACAAGGAAAAGGACAAAGACAGGATAGATAGAGAAAGTACACATCCATGCCCGAACCGGGATTCGAACCCGGGAGTTGGTCGGCTTATAAATGTGTTTCTGTCGTATTGCATCGTAGTTTTTTTATTATTAATTTCGTAAATATCAGTTTTATTTTTTGGAATGTTTTATGGTTCCTTTATGTTTGGGGTATCATTAGAAAAACATTTTTTTGGGTTTTTGAGGGAGATTTATATTTACATATGAAGTTACTAAATTTAGCTATAGTTGCGGCATGAACATACTAAAAATTAGCTAGGGCACATACATTTTATTAATTCAGTCATTTTTATAGATTTGGTCTCGATTATTCCATTATAAATATGTGAAAATAATTTTGAAGTAAAATTGCACCATAATTATTATAAATTTCCCCTTGAATAGCATACTAGTTTTAGCAAATAAATTACTGTAATTCGGCAAATAAAATATCAAATTCATTTTTCAAATAATTTATTTAACCTTATGTTTTAAAAAAAACCATAGATTTTTATTAATTATAAATTCTTAAAAAGTTTATTACTACAGATATCAATTTAATTAGGTTACCTATGATTTTTTAAATATATATTAATTAGTAATCATATTTAATTTTTAAGAAAGATTTTGCCACCCAACTTGTCTAGTGGTCAGTGTGCCTGACTGCGGATAAGGTGGTCCTGGGTTCGAATACCGGTTCGGGCATGGATGTACTTTCTCTATCTATCCTGTCTTTGTCCCTTCCTTGTATGAATGAGGTGTGAATGTCTGCCTACACTATAAACGGGTCCCTATAGCATGTGTGTACTGAAGAAGTGGGACTCCACACCAAATATGGTTCAGTAGGAAAAGTGGAGCAGAGCACCCCATAGTGCCAGCACACAGGAACAACAAGAAGGGTATTCTAGAATTTTGCAGAATTTAAGAAGTTTTAAGGATTTAAGAAAGGATCCGCGCGCGCGAGTGTGTATTTTGATTTATTTCCACTTATGTTTCTGCTAATTCGAATGTACCGCTAATTTTTTCCATCATCACTTTTAGTCATTAATAATGACATCCCATAAAACAACAATATTTTAAATTAAAATTAAAGTTAAAGTTAAGCAAATAATTCTTTCCTAAAATCACTTTTTTTTATATTTTTACTCAAAAATCGAAGAAAAATTTTCTCAGTTGTTACAAAATATTCCTATCTAGTTTCTCAATATCCTTCCTTTCAACTGTGTTTGTGGCTTTAACTCTAATATTTGTTTCATTATTTGTAATAAATAGAGATTATATTTTAAGTCGTAGAACAACCCAATCAAATTTGCTCTAATATGCGAAAAAGTTACTTTAAAAGAAATAACCAAAGCAAACCAAGTCTCACCTATTTATAAAAGTAATTCAGTTAATTCAAGAAATATATTATAAATTAAACTATGTTTTAGTTATAACAATATTATAGCTCGAATGTAAAACACGTACCAATTCAAACCCACAAATAGTTTAAATTCTATTACACCATTAGGCAGTCTAAATTTGCTTACTTATAATTTTATAAAGAACAAAAGCACGTAAGAAACTTATGAGTTTCTACTTAAATATTAAAAATGTTATTTTATAAATGTCAAATCATGTTTTTGTAAAATTTGGCTTCATTTATTGTAATTTATTTGTACACATAGATATTTATATGTTTCGGAAACTAGAAATTTTAGTTTCAAAATGCTACTCTCTACCCTCGAACTACTCGACTACTCTAATTCCAAACATATACTTCTTCAAAGAATCTACTTTTCATTTTTATAAAAATAGACGCTACTATCCTCTAAATTCAATATTAAACTTTCAAATATTTGAAATGAAAAGTCACAAATACTTATTTAATACAATACTTTTTAGTTACTTATTAAATACTACACTTCTTATGAGAAAATAAAAAATTTAAAACTCGCGCGTGCTATTTCTTACTGGCAATAATTTGATCCGTATTAAACGCTTTAATGCTCTGTATTTTTTTCAGATACAATAAAATTTAATAACATGTTTCTGCCATTCAAGGAAATGCAGTAGGGAAATTGATATAGTCACATTTCCTACTTCAGAGCAAGAAAAGGGAATGAGTCGCTTACAGTTTTTGCAGTTGCTTTTTTAAAGTGAAAAAAAATGCGACAAAAAAAGAATGTATTATCTTATAGCAATACAATATATTTTACTTTAGTGGAAGAAAATACATTAAAAGCAATTTTTCTATAAAATGTGAATTTAAAATTCTAGCGGAAAAGATTTAATATTTGAATCCAGGAGGTATTACATAAACTGAAAAGTTAGAGGTAATGCATTCATAAATCTCTTACTGTCAGAATTCATTATATATTTGTATTTTCGTTGTATCAGAAAATTTACTCTAATGAAACTGCTTAGTTAAGTTTCCAAAATGTACATTTAGCGCATTTTATCAAATTTATTGAAGATTATACGACTTCTAACTGGGAAGAAAAAGCAATTCCAAGAAAGGTAGTTGAAGAGTCCCCTTTGAAAATGTAAGAAAACCTGAATGTAGTGAAGACGGATATTAAAATAAAAAAATAATAAAAATTGAGTGAAGCGAGTTTTCAGTAACTGGAGAAGGGAGCGGATAATGAAAATTTCCCATGGGACTCTACCATAATCTCGATGAGATAAGAGTTCCATTAATAGAAGCTATTGTCTCTGATCCAAAAGAACCACTGGTCAGGAAAAAGTAACCGAGTTAATCTGTTCTCTCTCGCGACATAGTCTCTTCCTTTCGGATTACGTTCTTATGCCCTCTGCCCTGAAGAAAGAGTCTTCATTCAGAATGACCAATTTCTTTTATATCTTGGGCAGTGCTTTCGAAATTAATGTATCAAAAGGGGTTCAGCAACCATTCCAATAAGTTATATAGAAGTGACAAATGGCCTTGAAAGGAATTCTGATTCAAAGCACAGAAATTGTTATAAAAACAATGATGTCATTAACCAAAGAATGTTTTCAGATTTTTCTCTATTTAAAGAATCTTAAACACTTAGGCTGAAATAAATAGTTACTCTAAAACTTTAAAAATAGTATTAATTATCATAATAAGACGAAATATAAATTTTTGAAAACAGTTTTTTAAAATAACAATGCAATTGTAAGTCTCATATTCAATATACAGGACGTCAACTTTTTTTACCAAATGATAATTTTTTAATCAATTTTATTTGATTATTTTTACTTACACGTATAATTTTTACTTATTTACAAGTTAGTCATAGTTTCTTTCTGATAAGAAACAACAAAAATATTATAATACATACAGTTTTTAAATTCTGTTACATACCCCAAATATTTTTAGAATGAGAGAGCACAAAAAATTATCTAATCTCCGATAAAATTTATAAATTTTTTAAAATCAAAATTGCATCAAAATGCAAGAATAGTCAGGGGAAATGAATGAGACTCTCTCATCGACTCCTTTCATTGCAACTGTTTTCTTAACAATAGCAATCCTTATGATATTAATATTCTTAAATTACAGAAAACCCTTTCTGTAAAAGAGAAGAAGGAAATCGCAAAGTATATCAGCCACCAGCTATATATCTACGGTAGAATAACAGATATAAAAACATTGATGGCGAGATCGGTTTGTCGAGATACATTACCTGCCAGCATGCTTACAGCCGAAATGTTAGTTGGTTGGTTGATTAGGGCGCCAAGTCCAAAATAACTGCGCCAGAGACACACTGCATAAGCAGAGATGCCGGTAAGTTTTCGATCCGACGCAAAGTATTCAATTATGCAGCCATATAAATGTCTCAAATATTAAGCTTACCAAGACTGAATAGTGTCCCAGTAAGCAGTGAATATCAGTTTTGAGGATGGGTATAAATCATCTCTGAAAAACGATGCACACATGTAATTTAACCCATGCACCAATAATATGCACCGAATCGAAATCTATTTTAATTTATTAAGAACCTGCTGTTATTCATGATGAAGTACACAAGGTGATCACATCCAAAAAGGAATTTATTCATATAAGCAATCTACATAATGTAGAATGATAAAAGCAGAAACCCCAGCAAAGTATTTATAAAAAAATATTATATCAACTAAGGTAAGTTTACTTTTTTAAAAGCTTTAACTTCAATAAATGTTTCTCTCAAAGAACATGTTAATTACTTCACACAGAAGAAATATTTCAAAATATTCATTATATATTTATTCAAAAAAAATATTTCAAAATAAATAATTTTAATTTATTGACCCCAACTATGACTACAAAAAACTCTTCTTATCGTTCATTGTAGAATAATTACTCTAGAATCAGTTTTTTTTTTCATTTCTTTCCCTTGCAAGTAATGCTTTACGTAGCATGAATAGCTACAAAAATGCCTATCGATATTAAGAAATGCTCAATCATAAATGATAGAAAAAGCATTTTAAAAAATTGCATCTTCCCTCCAATGAAATTTATTTATTAGTTTAATGCCACTTTATCTAAGAAAGGTATTATTTATTCAAATGTGGATATCAAAAGAATTCAGAAAATGAATGCTATTTCTATGGACGCTTCAATTAAAGTCACCTTGTTTCGAGCAATTTCTAAGATATTTATGATCTTCTCAAACTTGTTTAATTGAATAATATCAACATTGGCACAAAAATTCTACCTCTGCCTCAAGTTTATAATTAAAATTTTCAGTTAATTGAATATTTAATCAAGCAAGTAATAAATGGAATCTGTTACGCTCTCTAGGAATTGTTCACAGTTTAGAAGAACATTAAAAGGTTCTTTCGAGAGATATGGTAAAACAGTTATTGTTTTTAATGGAGAATGTATAACAAATTCTCTTTTGAAGATAATTTATATTTCCTATTATCTATTTAAATATTGTCTATTATTTATGCATTGATTTATTCTGAAAGAGGTGATGAATGTAGATTTTACTCTACTACTACTTGGATTTAGAGATATAGTATATAGTGATTTAGCTAAATATTCGCGGTGGCCGATTCATTAATTCTAAATTAATAAGCATCGTAGTTAATGATTATTGTTTTTAATTGTATGAGTGAAAAATAGTTTTGACATTACATAATTATTTCATAGCTTGACTCACGATCACAAACTGAGAACGCATTTTCTCCAATATAGTTAAAATATTCTATATCAAAATATTGAAAATGGCATTGAATGTTTATATTACATTCAGTTTATATTGATTCTAAATTAATAAGCATCGTAATTAATGATTATTGTTTTTAATTGTATGAGTGAAAAATAGTTTGGACATTACATAATTATTTCATAGCGTGACTCACGATCACAAACTGAGAACGCATTTTCTCCAATATAGTTAAAATATTCTATATCAAAATATTGAAAATGGCATTGAATGTTTATATTACATTCAGTTTATATTAATTCTAAATTAATAAGCATCGTAGTTAATGATTATTGTTTTTAATTGTATGAGTGAAAAATAGTTTGGACATTACATAATTATTTCATAGCTTGACTCACGATCACAAACTGAGAACGCATTTTCTCCAATATAGTTAAAATATTCTATATCAAAATATTGAAAATGGCATTGAATGTTTATATTACATTCAGTTTATATTAATTCTAAATTAATAAGCATCGTAATTAATGATTATTGTTTTTAATTGTATGAGTGAAAAATAGTTTTGACATTACATAATTATTTCATAGCTTGACTCACGATCACAAACTGAGAACGCATTTTCTCCAATATAGTTAAAATATTCTATATCAAAATATTGAAAATGGCATTGAATGTTTATATTACATTCATAAATTTTATAATTACATTTAAAATGTGTGCAAAATTAGAACATATCCATTTCATATAAATTAAACTTCTACAACATCTAACACATTGTACAAATATCAAATACAACAAATCACCCAAATAATAATATGCAAAATTTTCTAAAATCTTCTCATTCGACGAAAGTCTCTCTAGAATATAGAAAATATTTCAATTACAAAAAAATATTACTGGACTTTGGCAAGCTCAAACACAGAGCCGCAAAATCTTATCTATTTGTGAAAGTCAACAATATAGATGCATATTCCACAAAGCAAATTGTTCTTGATAATCATTAATTTTAGTGATTAAATACTAAAATCAATATAAATTACATTTTTGTCGATATACTTTTTGATTCTTAATAAGGAAAATACTGATGCTAAATATTGTTTCAATAATTTAAGTTCAAAATTACTTAAAATATTTATATTGCCATTCAAAACTCAGAGTGTAAATATATTTTCAACTTCTTCCACTGAGCTCAGAGGTGTGTAAATTATGTTCCAATTTGGTTCCATGGTATTCAGTCTGCTTAAAGAGCTCCAGTGGCTCAGTAGCTTCACGCCGCTTTCCGTAAGCTCAGCAAAGTGAAGCATCATTTGCCGCGGGCAGTGGTTGGGAAGGTGACCACGGTGTACTCTCCTTCACTGGGTTGCTGGAACTCCGTGGATTGGGACGTGTACACGTTTAATATGTGACGTCCAATGTCCTTCCGCTGATGTGGCGTGGATGTGGAGAGGAGGGTGCCAGCTCAGCTGTGGCCTCGTCAACTGACCATGGTTTATAATCACGAGGCATTTGTCTAGTGGTCAGCGTGCCTGACTACGGATAAGGAGGTCCTGGGTTCGAATCCCGGTTCGGGCATAGATGTACTTTCTCTCTCTATCTATCTTGTCTTTGTCATTTCCTTGTATGAATGAGATGGGAATGGTTGCCTACCCTATAAACGGGTACCTACGGCATGTGTGTAGAGCAAAGTCGTACTTTCACCTTCGTGGTGCTCTGATACAAACGAAAGACTCTCCCAATTGACTTAATTCGCTGCCAAAGGCATAGCGAGCTTGGCTTGTCCAAGTGTTATAAACAACAATAACTGCACAACAGTCTGCTTAAAGAAACAGGATGCTTCATTTAGGCACGAAACATTTTTAATTTCAAAATTGCGTTTCGATTTTCCATGTGAGAACAGCATACTATTTTGAACATTTTTTTTAAAATTAAATTTCCCGATTTAATTTTTTATTTCTCAAATAAAATTTTGAAAACACATGACAACCCCAATTGGGTAAAGGCCTGAGCGCCCCTAACCTGTTTTCTTCGTCAAGGAGAGAGCAGCAACGGTTTCCTGGTAAGTTGAATGCAAAACTTCCAATGTTCGATTCCCAACCATGTATAGTAATCAGTTTTACCGACCCACTTAAAGGATGAAGCTTGAGTCGACCTTGACCAGCCCGAAGATCATATCTCAGATCTGATTCATTTGTAAACTTTTCTTGTGAAAAGAATGATGAATAAAATTTTAATTTATTTATCTTAAAATCATCGAGAAATAATTTCTGTGATACTAGATTAATGGTTCGAACTGTTTTGAGTTCGATAGCTTATGAGTTCGATTCTCAGCTTAGGTGTGAATGTTTGTAATGGTTCGGAATTCATCGAATCGGTGATAACAATTGAATTTTTCTTGATTTTTGTTGAGGTTGTGACTTTAAAATAAAAGTCATTTTTTTTTTCATGTCACAAAGTAATCCACACAAAGCATAAAAAGTTCTGAATTTTAATTTTGAAAAATCCTACTTTTGAGAGGCATAAAAAATTTGTAAGACACAATTAAAAATATTTATCTGTTCTACCGTTTATAGAATTATAAATGAACATAATTCCATAAGAGATAATTATAAGATATATTGTGAATTATGTGTAACTGATACATTTTTTAGGGACACCTATACAATACTTTAAAAATAATCAATATTGATTAGTACGAAAATAATCCATAAAGTAATATTGACATTTATGAAAACTGCATTCATTTAACTGCTCTATATGGTAAATTTTTGTTTTGCTGTTGAGTAAATTAAGTTTAAAATTTCAACAAGGAAGTAAATAAATTTATATTCCACTTTTTTATTTATTTTGATGAGAAAATTGTTTACGAAATATATATATATATACACTCGTGTCCATAAAATAAGGGTAATGCAAGTTCAGGCAAAGAAAGAGACGGAAATAAAACAAATGCGACTTATTTGTAAAGTCTATTTATTTAACAAAAGGTAAAGAGAAAAAAGATGCTAGATGTTCTACATCCTTAATCAAAATTGCACTTTTTACTCTCTGAAGTAAATTTCAAAAAAGAACTTATTTACAAAAACCAATATAACATGGTTGGTATCATGATTAATACATAGTATGCCAAAAGAAGATGCAATACAGGTCGTACTACGCCTAGGCATACTGAGTTTCAATTTATCAATCTGATCTAGTGGAATATTACACCACTGATCAAGTAATGGTCTCCGAATTTCCGGTAGACATGTGGGAGGGGGTTGATGGGCAGCAATTAATCAGCCAAGCATGTCCCACGCATGCTCTACTGGATTCAAGTCCGGTGAGTATGCCGGCCAGTCAATACGGGTGATATCCACTAATTGAAGGCATTCCTCTACAATGTTTTCACGGTGAGGTAGGGCGTTTTCATCTATAAACAGAAATTCTGTACCCACGGCGCCCCGAAACAAACGTATATGTTGTTCCAGAATGACATCCCGATAGATGTGGCATGTCATGGTTACATTCTGAACATGCAGGTTAGTTCTGGAACCCACAATAATTCCTCCATAAACGAGCAATCCTGCACCACCTTAACGGTGTCATTCAATGGTGTTCTCTTGGTGGTAACGGATACCAGGCTCTCTCCATATAAAAGTCCGGCGAGAATCAGACTGAAAGTTAAATCTCGACTCGTCGGAAAACATCACACAAGACCACTATTGCGGTGTCCACAATGCTCGCTCCAGGCTAACCGCAGGCGACAGTGAGTTGCGGTAAGTGGAACACATCGGACATGCCTATGGACATATAGACCAATGTGCCCTAATCCTTTCTATACACAGTCTACCATGAAATTATCGTATCGAAAGCTGAAGAGACAGTTCTGATGCTGTGCTCCGTCTGTTTCTTTTGGCAGTAACTGCCAAATACCAGTCCTCATTCGGCGTTATAATTCGGGGGCGACCTGTGCTGTATAACGTCTACTCACATTACCATCATCTTGGAACCGTTGTCAAAGCCTTTGAGATGACACTCTTGGTGATTCCAAGTTCCTCGGATACTTCCAGCTGGATACGTCCACATTCCAAACTGCTGATAATTCTACCACGTAAAACATCATCCAAATGCTTCCTTTGGGCCATAACTATGGGGTTATTGCAATGAAAGGCGCTTGTGAACAATTTTACTTCGTTGCAGCCATTCCTTATACACCCCCCTTTTACCTCTCATGAGTGTATATATATATATGTATGTATGTATATATGTGTGAGTGTGTATGTATCCGTTGCATGTTAGTCGAATTTCATTATTATTTTTAATCCTGTGCTTTAAAAAAAATAAAATATTTAATCAGTTGAATTTTAAAATATAGCTACAATTCTCAATTGATAAATGCAATAAAGATTTTTATTTAAGATATTGAATACCATCTATTCCACTTCTAATTTCTGATTTAAACCAAAATATTTATTGATTGAGATATGAAAATTAAATTTTTATACAAATACATAAGCTTTCTTTTTTCGCTGTATTTGTGTATTGGATAATTTTCTGGATATTAATTTCTGAATAATTTTCCAATGTTGGAGTGTGAGTCATTCATAAAATGCAAAAATTTCATGTTTTGTGTACTTTTTGCAATAGATTATATAGATATAGATTATATAGATTAATGTTAAGTTTTTTTTTTCAAATAGTTACAAAAAAAACATTAATCACAATGAAATAAAAATTGAACAGATTATTGTACAAGAAAGGAGAAATGTATGGCAGAAAAATAGTATATATATATATATATAATATATATATATATATATATATATATATATATATATATATATATATATATATATATATATATATATATATATATATATATATATATATATATATATATATACCTTCTTAGATAATTTTGTTAAAATATAATGAAATTTTGTTCCGAGTAATATAGCAATACATTAATTAATTTTTTTAGCATAATACAAACAGCATGTAATCTTGATATCAACAAAATTTTTATTACGTGTATGAAAAGGTTAAGCATATTATTTATAAAAAAATAATCACAAATAATGATTTGCTTATTGCGAAGGTATGAATTCGATTTTATTAATTTTATCATAAAAACCTGCCCAAATTGAGGAAAATAACATTAGAGTCATATTTGATTAAAAAGATATTATCAAAATGTTTACTTTTTTTTGACTGAGGTAAAATGCTTACATTAAATTTTACATAAATATTTTTCCGTAAAATATAGAATTTTCCCTTAGCAAAATAAAGATTTTATACAAATTTTTTCACTGGACTGGCTTTCATCGACTGATTTAGCTTAAAGTTCTTACCAGAAATTCCTCACCACTATCATTTGTATATCATTATTATCACAGTAATAGAAATCTTAGGAATCCAAAATGTTGGGTATGAGGGAAATTTTCGATCATTTAACTAACGTATTCAATGAAATCCATCTTTGTTTCTAAATGTGGCAAATAAAATTTGCCATATCGCATATTATCGAACCATTTTTACTTTATGAAACATTTATAAAGTAAAAATGGTTCGATAACATGGCGCATTGACATTTTGAACAATCCTAATATTGTATATATATATATATATATATATATATATATATATATATATATATATATATATATATATACGTGCGTGTTTCTTTTTTTTCCCTCTGTTTAACTCGTTTTCAAGAAGACCAAATTTTAATAGTTTTAAAACAATGGTTCAGTTCCGTGTCCCAAGCAAACAGTTGCTTCGTGAAAAAGATCAAAAATGTTATGAATTTTTCCTTTATTGACAGTTTCAGGATATGACCACCTGCAATCTTAATGATTCTCGAATCCCACCATCGATTTATTTTAATTAAACTCACACAGCTCGTTTTCCTTTGTTCGTTAAGATACCTCAAGTAAAATTTACAATATAATTGCATATTCTTAAATTTTAATTTTAATTTGTCAGTTAAATTGCCAAGTATTTATATGCTAAAGTATTCTGAAGCTGCTGAGTTACATTTAGGTATAATTCTAAAGGTAAATATTATTTAAGATTTACTTCTCTTAGTAACAAATTTGAAAGAATATACTCTTGTAGCTTGACTTTGTTGGTAGACGATATATAATAATTTATTTATAAATATAATACCTAAAACTAATGAATTTAACTTACGAGTCTGTTAAAACGGATCAGAAAGCAAATTTTTGATAGAATAGTGACCTTTTGACTACATCCTAAGGCAGTATTCCCATATTTTTAAAACAATTGAAAAATAAATAAATATATATATATATATATATATATATATATATATTCCAGATAAATTATAAATTATTACACATATAACATATTTACTTATAAACATTAATTTATTAAAACCTTACGCTTATATTTTAACACAGTGAAATTTTATCTTAACTTTTATTCCACGCACACAATTCATGATAAATGTTTTTTGCATGGTCTGTAAATTCTAGTGTTTTCACTTCTCTTCAATGATATTAGTAAACTACTGATACTATTAGGCAACTGTAAAGCATTTTTTTAAATGCCCCTACATTGAATAATAAATATTACTATGGCTTTAAAATTCTGAAACTCTATGCACGACTGGATAAAGTGTTAAGTGGATAAATTAACGAAGTTATTTTTCATTAATTGAATTTCTACAGTTATCAAATGTGATATATGTTTCGTTCCATTACTACAAACATCATCATGATGGAAATTGCTTATTATTAAAATTAAGTTTTTCAACAATTACAAATTTTTATAACCTTTTTTTAGGTGGTAGCACAAAACATCTTACTCAATCTGAATCAACTGTATTCAGTGAAATAATTTTATGAATATCTTTAAATATTAAAATTTAATCAGAAATTTAATTTTGAAATTATTATACAAAAGTTTTTTGGAAATATGAAAATTTTTTGTATAATAATTTCAAAATTACTAGAATAAAATATTATATGTGTTATATTGCGAGAAATTTAAATGAATGAAAATATTCGCAATTAAACTAAGTCTAGTAAATATTCGTGAGAACTTTGAATGATAGATGGCAGCATTAATCAACGAAAATTTCAATAGCGTTTGTAAATTCTGATTTTTATTTTAAAATATTTTTTGATATATGTGATTTAAAATTCTTAAATTAGTCACTTATAAATACAAAAAAAGAAAAAATACCCAAGTAATTGGAAAATAATGTACCTCATTATATCAACTGATGTTATAATTACAAAAATTATTAATCAATAATTCCGTTTTGGATAATAGATGGCAGCACCTGCAATAACAATATTTTTTTAATACTATAAGAACACATTTCGCTTTTATTTAATTGTGCAAAATATTTTTAAAAAAATCTTTATATATAAGCTGGTCTATATAATAATTAACTTTGCCTTTTCCACGATAAAAATAATAAAACGTCTAAAAATAGTTCATAATCTCCATTTAATGTAACATAAATATAATGGCAAGTCTTAGTCGTATGAAATAAAAACAGAAAACCCAATTTTACCGGTAGACGGCAACATATAAAAGTTCATTAAATTTTAATTATGATTTTTTGCTATTTTTTTACCATAAAGTGCGCATTGAGAAGAATCATAACACTTCGAGTCAACTGATTCTTGTGGATTGTTAAGAATTTACTTTTGACAAACTTCATTAAAATATGTCTTAAAATCAGAATTTCATAAATATTGACAGAAACACAGTATATTCTCATGAGAAATGAATACCATTTTATTTTTTAAGCATTTTATTTAAACCAAATTAAATCGATTACAAGCGTCATACTATTCTAATCAACATAAATATTAGTTCATGACATCTATATAAATACACAATACTTGAATTTAAATTTCTCGCGTGATTAAATGGAGCCCAATTTTAATTCATTATTTTATCTCAATATAGTGTATAAGAATATTTCATTAGAGATATGTTAATCGGCTTAGAGTTTAGTGTATTTAACAGTTATTAGAACTATTTCTTATATGTCATAGTACGTTTGAAAGTCTTCCTATACTTCATCATTCCAATTCATTTGGACAGATTTTAAGGAGATTCAAAATGAAAAAGTTATATTCTTATTAATCCATTAACATTTCCCAAATTGACTCAATTGCCCTACAATAGTTTTGAAGTTTTATGACAGTTATTGCGAAGCGATTTCCTAAATACCATAACAGAATTGAATTTTGATTGATTTTTTTTTTAAAGAAATATATTTTTTCTTCGTTAAATATAATATCAGTGATATGCTGCCCTGCTTCTTTAGTTGGCATATAACGTAACTAGTTTCATATATTTATTTTAATTTTATGGGTGTAGAAAAGCAATTATATAACAGAAAAACATACATCATCAGTCAGCTCATCTTCTGTCTTCCCTCCTTTTGAATATTTCGATGCTTGAAAAACCCAAAAAGTGAGTTTAATTTTTTATTTCGAGTAATATGTATACTTTATACTTGAGTTCGATAGTACAGCTCATTAATGAGTGAAGGTCCTATTTAAGATAATTCTGCCTTCCACCTGGAAAGACTCTCCATACAACTGATTATCAGTAACTATGTTATCTCAACCTGCAGCTTACAATGGATCAGTGAGCTCCATACTTATGCAGCTTCTCAACTACAATACCATTTTTAAATCCTATTGTGAACAACCAACAATAAGAACTACCAACTTTTTTTAAAAAAATAATTTGCTTATTACCTACAACTTTACAATTCCAGCAAATATGTGAAACCAGTTTTAATTAAACAGTGGGTAACAAAAAGAAAATGCGATTGAATTATACTTATGAAAGAAGTTGAAGTGTAATGAGTAATATGTAATAAATGCAATATATAATAGACTTTTTATTGGACTGAATAACTTTAATATGAAGGAAGGAGTTCTTTTTTGTCTTCAAAATGTTTATTAACATTGGGAGAGCAGGTGGTTGCCATTCGAGACTGTCACTGTACTTATTTTAAATTAATTTCAATACTGACAAAGAAATCTCATTCAGAGCCTCAGGGCTGAAAATTGCCATCACATTAAGGCATACCTGGATCAAAAGCGGATGCTTCTGCATGAAAATAAGAAACCGAATATTATTTTCAGAGCTTGAATAATGCGATTGTACAGATAAATCATTTTGAAAATTCCTTAGTTTCAACTCCATTGCAGCATTCTCTTCTTATAAGTCAAAATTTTCCCCATTACAGAAAAGAACTCTACACAATCAATCGCTCTAAAAGGTGCTATAAAATCTAGGCAACAATTAAAACCATTTCAAAATTTTGGAAGTATTTGTTGAATTCAACTCTAAATTCTGAACTTATTGAGGAATCGAAATTAACCACACATGTTTACACACATACATAAAATGTTAAAGAAATCTACTAAGAATGATCCAACGATCTCCTAGTAGCTCACGATCCGCAGTTTGGCAATCACTGTAAAAGGTCATCAGCTTGTGTCGGGAAAGTGGACTAGTCGACGTGTAACATTCTCTGTTTCTTGATATTAATTACACAGCAATGAAATGAACACACCTTATCATTTCAACAATCAAGTAAATCCTTCGGTTTATCCCACTCAAGTTATATATATAAACAGGGTGCGGTGAAAAAAAATCGGCCAAAATTATTGGATCATAGAAGTTAAGTAACAACTTATTATTTCTTGAGTTCATCTCTTTTTGCTTACCACATTCACAAAATATTTTATAATAAATCTCTTAGTTTATACGTATTGTTCTTTAGATTTTACACAATGTCGAGCGAAAAATCTGTTATTTTACACTCATGTCCATAAAATAAGGATAATTCAGAAAATGACAGAAATTGAAATTTAAAATAAAAATTTTACATGTAGAATTATATAATACATCACACACATCTTGAAGAATAATATGAAAATTACAAGAAACCATCAGATTGGGACGATAGTACGTCACAATGACGAGAGTGTAAGAGAGGGGTATATAAAGAATGGCTGCAAAGAAGTAAAATTGTTCAAAAGCGCTTTAAAAGCATTTCAGTGCAATAACCCCATAGTTATGGCACAAAGGAAGCATTTGGATGATGTTTTACGTGATAGAATTATCAGCAGTTAGGAATGTGAACGTATCCAGCTGGAAGTATCCGAGGAACTTGGAATCGCCAAGAGTGTCATCTCCAGGCTTTAGTAACGGTTCCAAGATGATGGTAATGTGAGTAGACGTTACAGCACACAGGTCGCCCCCGAATTATAACGCCGAATGAGGACTGGTATTTGGCAGTTACTGCCAAAAGAAACAGACGTAGCACAGCATCAGAACTGTCTCGTCAGCTCTCTTCAGCTTCCGGTACGACAATTTCATGGTAGGCCGTGTATAGAAAGGATTAGGACACATTGGTCTATATTTCCAATAGCATCTCCGATGTGTTCCACTTACCGCAACTCACTGTCGCCTGTGGTTAGCTTGGAGTACAGAGCATGCATTGTGGACACCACAACAGTGGTCTTGTGTAATGATTTCCGAAGAGTCCAGGTTTTGTTTTTAGTCTGATTCTCGACGGATTTTCATGTGGAGAGTACCAGGTATCCGTTACCACCAAGAGAACACCAATGAACGACACCGTTAAGGTGGTGCAGGATTGCTCGTTTATGGAGGAATTATTCTGGGTTCCAGAACTAACCTGCATGTTCAGAATGTAACCATGACATGCTACATCTATCGGGATGTCATTCTGGAACAACATATACGTTTGTTTTGCTGCGCTATGAGTACAGAATTTCTGTTTAGGGATGACAACGCCCGTCCTCACCGCGAAAACATTGTAGAGGAATGCCTTCAATTGGAGCATATCAACCGTATGGACTGGCCGGCATACTCATCAGACTTGAATCCAATAGAGCATGTGTGGGACATTCTTGGCCTATTAATTGCAGCCCATCAAACTCTCTCCCATATATCTGCCGGTACTTGGGTGAGCATTGCTTGATGAGTGGTATAATATTCCCGAAGATCAGATAGATAATTTGATACTCAGCATGCCTAGGCGTTGTACGGCCTGTATTGCATCGTCTAGGGGGCATACTATGCATTAACCATCATACCAACCATGTTAAATTGGTTTTTGTAAATAGGTTCTTTTTTGAAATTTGCTCCAGGGAGTAAAAATCGCATTTTTTATTAATGATATCAAACATATAGCATTTTTTTTTGCTTATTATCTTTTGTTTAATAAATATACTTTATAAATAAGTCATATTTGTTTTGCTTCGGTCTCTTTCTTTGCCTGAACTTGCATTATCCTTAATTTATGGACTCGAGCGTAGAATTGCTTAAGCAAGGAAAACGACAATAAGTTAGAAAAACGACTTAAAATCGTTCGTTTGCTTAATCAGCAAATAATGTCAGATTTAATCTGCCGTTTCAGAAAGTTTGCAATATTAATTGACGTTTAGAAAATGGACAAAGACATATGGTGAGATCTTCCAGTGAACGTATGGCCATCAAAAATGGAATCCAACAAAATTTGAGGGTTTCCATGAGAAAGATTTCTTGTGAAAAGGACAAAGTTATTGATCATGGTGACGAATGGTGAAAATGAAGCTTAGACTGAAGCTTTACAAGTTCCAAAATGTTCAACAACTTTTCACTGGAGAAAAAAAACTCGTGAGCTCCAAAGATGAAAACTTTTGTTAAGGACCGCAAGCCATCGCTAAGTAAATGTTGAGAAGCGCTTTGCTGTCTAACAAGCTCATATCTCTTGAAACGATAGGATCAGGTCAATAGCAGTTTCAAAGTTGTTCACAGTCTCCAGTGGAAGTTACGAAAGCGGAAAAACACCTCTAATATTTGTGGGAAAAGGTTGTAAAAATAAATCAAAAATAGTACCAATGGGGCATTCTACAAGCCGTTGGTCTTCCGTGGGCCAAAAAAGCACTTTAGCAACGTAAATTGAACATTTCAACTAGAATTCGCAAGAAAAAGAGTGATGTAAAGTACATTTTCTGAGAATGACATTATCTAAAGTATTCAGATCTCAGTCAAAGAGATTACAGAGTATGATCCATTTTGTACTTGCAATAAATCACAAGCTTGTGATTCATTGTTTAAAATTCTAAGTGTTTACCCCACTGAATCGTTTCAAAAGGTGTCCACTTTGAAGCAAATTAAATTTGATGATTAAGAAAGATCTATTCTTATCTTTCGTTACGTTTTGTAATTTATTTACTTTTAATAAAGTTGAATTAAAAATTATTGCTTGTCTGGGATTTTTGCCTCTATATATACATAACGAATATATACATAATGAATAAATCTATAACGAATCACAAATACAGGAATTCGAAATTTTCTCTCATTTTTTAACCATATATAAAGAATAGGAGCAAAAATATGGAACAAAATAGATCCAAATTTCTTCATAAAAGAAAAAGATGGTGCTTCTAAAAGTCCTCAGTAGAAGGAAAATTCAACAGAATGTCTTCATAAGTTATGATCTTCATTCATTACAATTTGTTAGCACAAAACTACGATCAGTTTTGTGACAAACGTAAACCAACAACCAAATTTTATAGTAATTTAAGCAGAGAAATATATAGAATGCAAATGCGAAGAAAGTTGTTAAACATTCATTGATATTTTCTATTTATCTACCTCAATCTTTTGATGGGCACCTATCATTAAAGGGATTCTTCGAGCAAGATGGATTCTGTGGATAAGTATTCAATCTTCTTGTGATGTAATAAATCATAAAGATTCCCACTGATGGAAAAAAATTAATGTATTTTGCAATAATCTCTTGAAAATGGTGTGAATCATATAACTAGTGTTCAGTCATTGTGTATGAATTTTTTCATAAGAGTTGCGATTAATCAGGAATATATTACTGAAAATTCAATCCAAGCAGTTACTTTTTGAGAAACCTGTTGTCATTAGAAGATTATTGCTTTTATTTAGAGTGTTTCAGGCTTTCATCCCTTCAGTGGGTCGATTAACTGAGTACCAAGCATGCTTGGGAACTAAACACTGGGGATATTACGTTAGGTTGACCACCTAACTGGGACATATGCTTCGCACCCCAGGGCCTTCGGTCATGAAAACAGTTATGGGCACTAACAGTTATCATGAAAACAGCATGTGTGTGTGTGTGTGTGTGTGTGTGTGTGTGTGTGTGTGTGTGTGTGTGTGTGTGTGTGTGTGTGTGTGTGTGTGTGTGTGTGTGTGTGTGTGTGTGTGTGTGTGTGTGTGTGTGTGTGTGTGTGTGTGTGTGTGTGTGTATACTGCGATCTAACCTTACCTATCACTAACATTCTCTTCACCATGCTGATAAAGTAATAATAAAGCACCGTCGAACAATGAGAGTCAGGTGATCTTTTTTACAATTTTATATGGCTTTGAATATATCTGAACAAGGGTACGAGTCTTCACTGTAAAACGCATTTTAGTAACTTGCAAGAAATGAGGTTTTCTCTTATAAATTTTTTTATAGTAAATTAACAAAACGAGTATTTATATCCAAGATATTTTATGATAGTCATTTAATTATTACTTAATATATATCACAGTTGAAAGCAAAGGTTACTAACACAACATTCAATAATTTTCCCGTTATTCTGTCTAAAAATTCGGAAAAGTTGAAACACATCTCACTTCCTTGTAACGCAGATTTTTCGCTGTGTTTTTAGTCCGCAACATTTTTCAAGCTCTGAACAGGAGTATTTCATCATTATTTTATAGCATTATTTAGCAATGTTCTTATGTAATTTTTTATCTTAATATAATTTTTCACATTAACTAATAAATCATCTTAATAAATCAACTTAATTAATTACTTAAATATGTATTATTATTTGAAATTTATGAAGAATTGTGGTAGATTTCATAACAAATACCTGCTCTCGATACAATATGAATTTATTAAAAAGTTTAGAGAACCTATGAGGCTTTGATTCCTTCTTTCTTTAAGATGACAAAAGTTCACACAATGTTACATAACTACCTACTTATCTCAATCGCTGACATCAACCCTTGCAAGCTTGTGAAAATGAGGTTTTATTTCGTAATATTTAAAAGAAATAAAACATAAATGAAAGTAATATTCTTGAATTTTATTTAATAATTCATGCATATTCAAGGTTAATCTTTTTTATATAAAAAAGACTGTATTTAAAATTTATAAAATTTACTGTAGTTAATGTGTTTAATTTACTAAATATAGAAACACATTTACATGATTCATTCAATTTAAATCACTTTCCTTTCCCAGCATTCCGAATCATTTGTTGAATGAAAATGAAACAGTTGAAAATGAACTGCATCTTGATTGGGCGTCTATAGAACTCATTAAACCTCAGAAGACTACTCTTGGCGTTGACCTGTTATCATTTTTATAGACTCTGTAATTGAAACCAGACGCTTGCACTAATATTGAAGTAGGTTAAGGTGATAAAATTGAAATTCATAACGTCACTCTGCATTGCAAGGAGTTTGAAAGCTGATAACATTCGGAGAAAATATTGCTTTTGCTTTCTTCCTGAAAATTCAACATCAGATTTTTTCTTTTTCTCCTACTTTTTTTCAAAATTGCAAATTTTTTTTTAATTGAAATATTTCTAAAAGATAAATGTTTTAAAAACAAGGTGCACAAATTATTGTTGTGGTGCTGATTTCCTACAGAAATCTATTATTTTGCATATTTTTTTGCAGTTTTTATAATTATTATAATTGTCTTATGCGTATGAAAGAAAACAGTTTTTTAAATGAAAGTATTTCATTTCGAAAATTTTTATTTGCTTTACCATCACTTCAGTTGATGACATTTTTGTAATCATTTTATGCAAAACTTAATTTTTTTTATTTCTTTACGTTTCCAACGGCCTTTTTTCTGTCTACTGAAGACATTAAATACAAATAATCCCCACGTCATTCGAAACCATGGTTAAGTGTTGATTTTAACACTTTTTTCTGGTATCCTCCTCTCCATATATTCACACCACACCATCAGATACTGTATGTGAGGTCACCGTTAAAAAACCTGCCTAGAACTTTTGCTGGGTCAAGTAACGACAGCTAAGTGTGTTAAAATTATATTAGGTATAATTTCGACCACTTAATTTCACTATTTGCGCTTTTAATTAAAGATTTTTTACACAATAGATTTAGATTTAAAATGTTCCGAAAAATAGTTCCGAAAATAGAATAGTTCCGAAAAAATCCATCATTGCGATCATAGATCTATTGTACTATACCTCTCAAAAAAGCCCTATTTGAGCCCTATCTGTCTCGGCTAGGTTCTCCTGCTGTATGCAGTTAACATCCTTCTTGTCAAGTTTGATGGATGAAAATCCGTTCTTTACGATGACTGTTTGATGACATTTAACAGCCTGAGCAAAATTCCCAACTGATGATCTACCCAGGGCTTCTCGGTAGCTGTGCTTCTAGGAGAACGGGTTGAGACCTCAGACCTAAATCTTTTGGTACCTCCACCTTTGCTTTATTTCGGAACTTTAATTTGCGCCTTTGAGTTTTTGTGAGAACACCCGGCTCCCAAACTGTGATGTCTGTATGCAGTATAGTGGCCACTCCACTTTCTCCAGCATTTAACTCATTTATTTTTCCATCTATAAATTTTCAAGATTAAAACACTCGAATTTAAATATTTTTAACTAGAAGCTTAAATTTTCAATTAAATATCTTACTTTATATTTTATATTAGAATCAACATGATAGTATCGAAATATGTGACACAACGTTATTTTTTAAAAATATTTAATTTTATACGTAAAATTAACCTAATAAGTAAGGCTGACAATACACTTCATATAAATAAAATAAAATATTTTGAGTTTGCATAATTAGTTGTAAAATTTTCATTCATTTCCAGAGTGTAATATGTCTGGATTTAAAATTTAAAGAATTAAATGTACATAATCACATGAATATATGAATTCATAGATTCAAAAGAAAATCTTTGAAACTTTTCTCTAAATCAAACCTGTTTTCTATTGATTTTAAAAACATATCTAATGTCAATGAAATCAAGAACAAAACTTTTATAATATACGGTACGGCAAGCTAATTTCCTCATTTCGCATCGCAATAACATAAAAAGTATTATTAAGTAACATTGATGAGTCTTTTTCTTTATTTTTGCATACAAAAATTACATATTTAAAGTTTTAGTTTACGTAGTTTTAACTATCATCACGGGCAGGTGACGGCCGCCATTATCGATACATTGGATGAGCCGAATTCTGCTGCTTACCATTACTCTCTCCTGCATATTGACGTTGGTCATTTCTCTTTCAATGCTTCTTACCTAATCTTTAAAAGTTTGTGGGAGGTCACTGTAGGCACGTGACTTTAAATACCTCCACTAAAAAAATCTCAAGCGGCCAAATCGGGAGAACGCACCGGCCACTCCATATCCCCTTAGACACCCGATGAAGTGATTTCCCAGCACAGTCATGCCTTTGGTTGTTGCTTCGTATTGGTGAATTAACCATGCTTCTCCTAAGTGCAATTCACCAAGTAGTAGCAAAAACCTCTTACAGCATGTTCACATATTGGTTTGAAATAGCTTTGACAATCTGGTCATTTTCCTCGAAAACCCATGGGCCCAGAATTCCAGCCGATAAGATTGCGCAGCATACGGTGACACGTGGTGAATGCAAATGCCTTTTATGAAGTCCTCGGTTGTTGTCAATAATGCATATTTTGATATTTTGAAAAATCCAGTCAAATGGAAATGAGCCTTATCACTGAAAAAGACAAGAGCGTCGTGAATGAAGTGATCAAAAAGTACTTCTTAGGCATTTCTTCGAGCCTTAAAGCCACGTTCGGAAAGTTCTTGCACAATGGCCACATGGTATGGATGAAAATGAAGTTCATTTTGCAAATTTGCTTCACGAAACGATAGGAAATGCCAAGGGTAGACGCATGTTTGTGCGTCGAACTCCGCAGTGATAGCAAAAATGACACTCTTATTGCATCGATGTCCTTTGGTCATCTGACAGATGTGCGTCTGCACCTCTTCTTTTCTGCACAGAACCAATTTTCCTGAACGTGGTCATCCAAAAAAAGAGGAGTTTTCTAGTCCGGAAGAGTTCCCAATGGGTCAATACTGAAGCAATGTCCGAAAGCGCACTGGGATGAAAAAACCTCTACCATCTGAAAAAAATACGTTTCCATGGCAAATTCACGTTGTTTTCTACTCCAAAACATGACGGTAACTAAACCATAATTTCACACAACTTAATGATCCACTCATTTGTACGAGACCAAGCTCACTTCATTATCTTTACTATTTTTTGTGTTATTACAATTTGAAATAAGGAGGTTATCTTGTCGCACCCTGTAAATATTACTTAATTCTTACTAAAAAGCAATTATCACAAAAGCAATTTTTATTACTAATATTTTAACATAAGTTTTAGAATCCTCTTGAAAATTATTAAACTGACTCTTACGGTATTACTGCATGTAATGAAAAAATTTAAATACAGTAATAGAAAATTTGAATCCATGAATCATTATGTTATTGTTGAAAGAAAACTTGAACCTCTTCTACTGATTTTTTACTTAATTCGATTCTTTTTAATCTTTTCCTAGGAACTACTAATCGTTTTACATGAAATTCTCGAATCTATAAGTTCTCATGATTTAAAAATGAGAATATTTTATTAAACTCTATTCTTTCTTCATTCTATATTCAAGTCTTTTGAATTTTTCTTGAGTAGTGCCAAATATTTTACGCTAAATTTTAATGGGCGTCGATTTAGTTTTTGCCACAACATAGTGTTTATAAACTATATATAATTAATGATTTGATTAATAAAAACAATTAAACGTAAAGCAACATTAAGCAATTTTATATAAGAGGTTCAATAACCGTCGATAACTTAATTATATAATGTAATCTTATTGAATGATAACATGCGATGGAAAATACTTTGGGGAGAAATGCAGTGGAATCACAAAAACATGCGAAAATTCAAATCTCAATGACATGTTTTTGACTTTGTTTTTCTCGAATATTTTTATGAGCCCTTAAATATTTTATCAAAAATTTTTAATATCAAAATCAAGATATAGTAGTGAAACATAAAAATGCAAGAAAATCTAAAAATAATTCAAAAGCTCTAAGCATTTTCATCAATTAGAATGTTTTGCATTCAAATATATAAAATCTTTGCTTAATAATATATTTCAAAATTTTATCTCACCATATTTTAAAGTTTTTTAACAGTCAATTTTAAAACTAATTTTATTAATTAACTTTATAAATAATATATAATGATCAA